>CEMJ01394369.1:7895-20720 GCA_900068955.1 Clitocybe nebularis | reverse complement strand
CAGCGCGATATGGACAATGGAGGATTTGGTGGTAACCGTATGAACGCTTTCCGTATGGGCCATTGAGGGAACTACTGATAGTCTTTTAGTGCCAAAACTTTTGATCCGTCACTTACCGCGTCACTATCCCTATGTAATTTCCCCTCGCTCCTATGGTGTGTCCGTATTACTAACAGAGTCCGACAGAATTCTGTTTACTCGCTCTTTCCCTTCTTCACCCCTTCTAAGATGAAAGCAAGTCTCGGGAAACAAGGGATCGATAACAAATATACCTTCGACCGCCCAACTCCCCGTCCTCACCCAAAAATCCTAAACACTTTCACTGGGATCAAATATGCTTTCAGTGATCCTTCCCGTTTCAAAATTATCTACGAGAAGGTTGGCTATGGATCCGTGCTCATGTTTGACGATGCCCCAAAGTACATTTATCCAACTTCCTCGCTCACGCCGTTCTGATCATATTGTATAGGCATGATGAGGACAAGAAAATGGTAAGAGTTGCTCGATTTTTTTTTTGACACGATCCGTGTAAATGCCGGACAGGTTCTGCACGCCTTTTTCCACGATACAAACACTTTGGATGAGTATTCTGCCTGGTATCGCGACAGCACCGCGTCCAAAATCAAGGAGAAGTCATGGAAGTTCGTGTATTCATCTGATTCCTTCGCTTGTTACCTCTCATGACGATTGTTAGACATGCCGGCGCCCCTGGGACCTATGTCGACATTGTCAAGGACGTTATCAATATCGTCGCTGTTACATTCGTTGCGGAGAAGCTTGTGAGTAGGATTTTCTAGGCTCAACATTTGTATTTAAAGCGCTTCAGTTCGGTATCACCTTAAAGACAAAGGGAACTCCGTCGGGTTTGTACACAGAACAAGAGTTCGTAGATATGCTCCAATCACTGGTGAGTCTCAGATCCATATACACAAACAACACTCGCTAAAAGGCGCCTCCGCAGTTCGCGTATGTCATTATTGTCTTCTGTGGTTTTGTGAAAGTCTACTTATAAGTTACCACCCGTCCCACAGCGATACCTGCCTCTCGTTCGATGACCCAGAACACGCATTTTCTCTGCGTCAGGCTGCTCTTGAAGCTGGGACCATCATCGGAGCTCTTACTGGTAAGACGATTTTAGAGGTCCCGAAGGTAGTCACCCCTGTAGGTCGAACATTGGACTTCTAATTACCTCACTAACCAATAGTAAAGGGTCTGATTGGACATTTCGTTACCAAAACCGCTGCACACAAACCCTCCCACCCATTCCTTAGCAGAATGGTCGCTGCTGGTCGACCTACGAGTGAGATCCTTGGATGCATCCTGGGTCTAGGGGTGGGCGCATCAGTTAACTATGCTCAATGTAAGTTTTTCGTCCGGCCTTATTTCCGTCGCCAAATACCATTGTTAACACCCTACAGCTGCCACCCAAGTCGTCGACTTTTTCCTGGACGAGGCACGTGAGAAGGAACGAAAACATATAATCCAGCTAGTCAACAATAAAGATGATGCGAGCCTGGAGTTGCTGCGTGGATACGTACGGGAAGGAATGCGTGAGTACCACTATCATGTTCCTCCCTATTGGCTTAATCCGTCCATCTTAGGATTGAGGCCTCAATTTACCGGTCTTTGGAGACAAGCAACGGTGGATGCCGAGATTCCTCAAGGACCAGGTCTCCCTCCCATGAAGGTCCATGCCGGCGACTTTATTCGAGGTAGTTTCAAGAATGCTCACATCGATGCAAGTTCTTTTCCTTTTGTGATAGCAACAATGTACGGGGCTAATGGCCACTTTCTAGCCTCCTGAGTTCCCAGACCCTCAAAAAGTCGACCCCACACGGCCAGCAAGTTCGTATAATTTAAATGGCGCTGGGTTCCACAACTGTCCTGGGACCACCTTCGCTGTACAAACTATTGCTGAGATCGTCAGATCCGTTTTCGCGTTGAAGAATATTCGTCGTGCCGCTGGTCATGCGGGAAGGCTAAACGGGTTCAATGAAATCGTTGAAGAGACAGAGACAACCTTCTACATTCAGCGCAATGGATCGGTCAATGCTTGGCCAAGCTCTCTTCATGTGGTGGTGATTATATATTTTATCAACGTCACGATCAGGTCTGATGCTTTTCAATACAGTACGATGATTAAACTCGCGTCGCGGCGGGATGCCCTATATCCTATCCTATAAATGTGTGGCAATGCTTGTGTCCTAAATCTTGAACGTTTTGACATCGCGAATACGTCTGATCCGTGAGAAATCTTAGAAAATCCACCAAAAATAGATATGAAGGGAACGTGCTACCACCCTGTTTGATAGTCACCCTGGTATAGCCTCCTCATATCACGTAACGTTGACAACACCTAGAGTGGTTACGAGTCTAGACAACATCCACATCGGAACAACATCGTAACATGTAGACCATGAGATCAGAAAAAACATACAACGAGCCATCTACCTCTCCAACCCTAGACTCAACCAATCTATCCCTGACTCTGAAATGTTTGGAGCCGACACATTCACAAAAGCATATCAATTCC
Organism: Clitocybe nebularis; assembly: GCA_900068955.1. Classification (NCBI taxonomy): domain Eukaryota; kingdom Fungi; phylum Basidiomycota; class Agaricomycetes; order Agaricales; family Clitocybaceae; genus Clitocybe; species Clitocybe nebularis. Next base: position 18,187 of record CEMJ01394369.1, on the reverse strand, counting down.
TGTATGAACATCATTTCACAATATTTTATTCTGGTGACATCCTACGATATACAGTCTGTGGGAGAGATATGCGGCTGTAGCTTTAGTCGGTGAGTACGTGACGTCAATTTCCTTAAGATCGGGCTAATACTATAGGCATTCTCTGGGTAGTTCTCAGCCTTTGCGAATATACTTCCACCTTCTTCATGGAAGTGTCAGAAATATGGCAACGCAATCTATCTGGGACAGCGCTCTTGTTCGTTATCAACCGCTACTCAAATCTAGTTTATATTGGTATACTGGCGGCCTTCTTATTCATGCCTGGCCCCGTTGCGGCCCAAAGGGTATGTATCGGGCATTCTCCTCCTTCAGTGTGACTTATTAGTGCATAGTTATAGGTTATCTTTAAACGAGGAAGAATGCTCACGGCTGCTTAAACACAGATGTTCAAGGATCTTTCTTATTAACAATATCTTTTCCCTCCTTACCAACCTTTCGTGGATCTGTATGCTTCTGAATCCTTGCGTATTGTCTCATATGTAATGTGGTCACTAGCAATCTTCTTGCTTCTTGCTAAGAACATATGCCATCTACAACCGGAGCATAGCAATTCTGAAGATTCTTATCCCGTTACTTGTGGCAATCGTGGTGGTTACAGCGGTATGTATTCCATTAAAACGTCTCATAGGAGGCCTCCATCTGACTAATCTAGCTCGCCCTACCTGCGGTGCATTTTACGACCGTGGCCTTTGACCTAGTCGGCTGCACGGCTAACGTCACTCCTTTATGCATGAAGTGAGTCCCATCAACTTTTTACCTAAATGAGCGGTAATCTTGGATTCTAGGTGTGAGTGATCCACAAAATTTCCATGGATGGTGCTAATGTTACTTAAACTAGTTCTTGAGTCAAGGTTAGGCCTGACCGTTGCATTTGATACGATCATATTTGTCTTGTTTGTCGCAAAGACCGCCCGTTCTGTCTGGGAACAGAGACAACTCAGGGCGGCTCAGCTTGTAGCAGAGGAGTCGCTGGCAGCATGTATATTGCGCGATGGTGAGCCAATCTGACTTCATCAAACCTTGCTACGTTTTTTATTTTCCACCGTTCTAGGAATCCAATACTATCTGTACTGTTCTTCCAAAATTTTTGACGTTGTCGAAGGCTGACTAATAGTAAACAGCATCATCCTAGCTCTGGATGCTGTAACGGTCATCGGCGCTACGATCTGGGGGACTGTGAGTTCGGCGTTTCCGTTAACCGGTATATTAAACTGACGCTAGTTTGCTTCAAGAGTGTATGTCACCATCCCCGTCGTCAAATACTACGCGCACTATTGCTCACAAGTTTCCGCTTTTCCCCCAGCCTTCAGACGACCTAATTTTTTCTATCTCTAACACCCTTCGGGCGCCTGTGTAGGTCCTCTGGTGGTTGCGCTACCAAAATACAAGACCCCTTGTTAACCCTTGAATGCAGAATCCCCTCGCTTCTCGTAAGCCGCCTCGTGCTCAACCTCCACCACATTGGGAGCCATCCAAATGGGCCCTACATTTTAACAGATACCCGGACCAGTAGCCTACTTGTCTTTGCGACGGGGTCTTTCTTGGGTAATATTGGTGCCCCCATCCGGGCTGGAGAGGGGGGCAACACTCTAGTTGACCTAGATATGGATATGGACATTCCCAACAATCCTGATAGGGTCGCAGAGGTACCATGTGAACTTATTATTAGTGCATGAGGGAAGAATGAATCGCGGTTGTGGTGCTTAGCACGTGGATTGTGGTCCAGTGCCTCTGAATACATCTATTGATAAAAGATATTTCTCTGGTATCTCAACTTGAGATAGGTCTACCAGCCTCATGAGTTAAACTTCGTGTCTACTAATAGCTATTCGTGTACTCGTAATTCAAGTGACTTGCGCTCTTGGCTACGGTCATTATCAGCACTGCACCATCGCTACATCCCTGATTCTATCAGGAATACAACGCACTAGACTTACATGCCCTCGTTCTTTGAGGATAGTCGATAGCGACACATATTGTTGCCTGGAAAATTCCTCGAACGGCTTACAACGACAAACGCGTAATGTCACGAACGGGGTTGGAATTTCACTGGGATGTTCAGATACAAGCATAGGTTCGTAAGTGCTCAGAAACGAAGCATTCATACATTCTCATGTCATAAATATAAGTCGGCCCTTGGGATTCAAAAATCTGGTCTAGCTCGAGAGTCGACGCTCGTACTAAGACGACGGCCATGAGGGTAGTAGACCGAAAAAGGCTGACAAGATGCCCCAAAAACCCTTGCTTTCATTCTCCTCTACCACCTGAGGATATCAGTTGCGTCAGATATTGAGTCATACTCTAAACAGAAAATCACTGACGGCTTTTGCGTGATATTTCACCGGGCTTTCGAATCTTGGTGTGGCTGAAAGCGAGGCATCAACAGACGCTTGAGCGAGTGCAGTCGATTCTGTAGGGTCGAAGTCACAACGCCCCGCCTTGGTAAACACTGCTTTGAGAGCGATTATCAAGGTAGCTATGTTAATGATCGTCATAGGTACTAAAAAGCCGGCGCTTGCAACAGGTACAGACCAACCCACTACTTCGTAGCTCGCAGGCCCAGACACGATACGATTGCAAGAGCTAGGCGGAGCGTCATTAGGAAACACAGCCGACATTAGTAGACGGATGTATGTAGCCTGAAGAAGCGCCGTAAGAAAATATAATAAATCCAAATTTGTCAACACCAACCTCGTATTCAACCATGCCCTGTATCATTGCCTCGTACAAGGGAAGATATCTTTCATCGCCTGCTGGCAAATTGAAAGCCTTCACTCCACGTGTAATCACGGATTCAGCCACCAGATTGGCTTGGTTACTCTGAGCCTGTCTTATGATAGTCCCCATCTCAACTACAGATCGCTCAATGATATCAGAGCTAGCCGTCACGGGCACCACAGCCGGATCCCCTAGAGAGAAAACGTCAAGTTTTGACCTGTAAGTCACGGGGTATGTGGCGAATTGCATGGGGGATAAGGTGCAAGTGATATTTCCAACCGACTGGTCATAACCCCCGATGCCCCTAAGGTAGAGGATGTATGAATCCGCTGGTACCCCAGCACCGATGTCTTTGCATATCCAGAAGCCTAGAGTATGGCTGGAGTTGAATACTATGTAGGGGCCGAAACCCTCCATGTCCAAAATATCTGCTCCTTCGGGGCAGGTTCCCCGATATTCTACCACCATAGTTTCGCCGGCCACAGATGTGAAGTTGACATGGATGTCGGTATCGTAGGCACACTTGATGTCGCTGTGAATACCTTGAAGATTTAGAGTGTAGTTGTACGACATTATCCCTGGAGACCGTGGGGCTGAGAGTTTAGAAAACAAGGTCGTGTCAAAGCCAGGAGCGCCATTTGGACCATTAGGTAGTATCCCCCGTACCGACCCGATAAAGTGGAGCCCGTTAATATTACCAAGCTGATTGAAAGCGAGGTTGTCAGAGTTGTTCGATAACAAGGACAACATCTGTGAAGTGCAGACGAACACCGTCAATTTATAAATAGGATTCCGATCAGGTTCTTGAACAGACATTACCACGACCGGACTCTAGGACATCAACCATTTGATTCTCTGCGAGACATGTGGTGTATGTGGTGCCTTTATACGGTTCCTGAGGACATATAATATAGTGAGGATCCTGTTCCATCATCATAAGCGAGTCTCACTTACCGCCCAGGTACAGGAGTTGTCTGGTTGATTGGCGTTGAACCAAGCGATGCACTCGGGCGCAGTTGATGCGAAATTGATCTCGGCTCCATTGAGGGTGGTCGTTTTGTTAAATGAGACTGGGGTTACGAGACTGGTGGCGCCTGGTGTGACAAATGCGAAACCGGCAATGCAGCAAAACACCAAAAACACAAGCCATAATCGACCTGAAGTGCGGATCTGTGGGTCCCACAGTTCTGTCAGCCCCCAGGGAAATCTTTGATACCTGAACGCAGAGAGTACTGAGATATGGAAGATGGTAACGCCACTGCCCACGACCAATGTCTGGGCAAGCCAAATGACTGCAGTGGCAAAAAGTAACGATACGATCATAGATATGATACCACCGAAAAGCGTCACGAAGAAGCTGACAGTATGAGGGTTGTTCGTTACGGCCAACGCAAGACGGTCATCCATCCGAACACCTCCAAGCTGCCAAACGACTCCAAAGAATATCCACGGCCACACCAGCATTATAAATATGGCGCCGAGATAAGCAGTGTCCCAGGCGCGCGCTGAAGTCCCTTTGATTTCGGCCCCGCTGAGCTCTGTCTCATTAGATTCTTTAATCTTTTCTGATAGTAGCGTGAGTATTTTCTTGCGGAGGAGTAGGACCGCGGCTAACCATCGCCGACGCCCGTGGTTTGTGTGAAGGTCGCCGATGTACCATGACGATTGAAGCCAGGCGCAGATGGTGATGCGGTATCGCCGTTTTTGGCATCAGCAGGAGTCATTTCCGTAGATTTCGTTGTCGTCAGGAGTGGATAGTATTGTAGGGGGGGCTGGATGGTTTTGGTAGACCGTATTCACTATATGACAGCTAGCTGACTCTTGTAAGGTGTGAGGCCCTCTTTCAGGCCAAGTCACGTTTGAATGACCACGCGCAGCCTCTGTTAGGGAGATTTCCAAGGCCGATCCCAGCATGAGGCGGCGCTCGAAGTTATGGATAAGTTTAAGTGCCCATGAGGCACCGTGCGCCAACTATGTTCTGCCATAAAACCATAGTCTAGATTTGGATGGATTCGGTTGTAAATTTCTGGTTATCACACACGATTCATTTGAGCTCACCGACTCTATGACAGACGCTATGATCTACGTAGAGGACCTTTAATAATATGCTGAGACATCCTAGGCCTAAAGGTGAACTTCCAGGATGGCCTGATTGAACTGGAAAAATGAACATCCAAGCCCATATGTCGACTTTTGGAGTGATCTATATTTATTGTCCCGAACATGGTGGAAAGAATTGGGGATGTTAGTTTGTGTGACAGGATCGGCGAGCTTTGTAGACATCATACCCTCCGTCTTACCCCGGATGTAACGAAACGTACGTCCCCCCACCCTCTCACCGTCACATGGTATATCTATAAAGGAAAGGAGGTTATTTAAAAACACAAAGAACTTGCTAGCGCTCAAGAAGGTGGTGGGTTCTTACCGTGGTGGACGTCAATGGTAGCATTCTGATCGGTTTAAATTCTACACACGTGTGACGGAGACCGGGGGAATCGGATGAGGCAGCAAATTGACCAGTCTTGTTAAGAACTCGTGGGTCCATCTGCTGCGACTGCCGATTATTTAGCGCACGCTGACATAGCCATCTAGAAGATGTCTCACTTAAGAAAAAGAGTTCCCAATATGGCAGAATGACAGACCTGACTGCTTTAATGGGGTGAATGATAACTAATCTGTCGAAAACATGATAGTGCGGCCAGCCTGAGACATCCACGGCAGACATTTCCAGTATGTGGAAACGTTAAGGCTAATGCAACGAGGCTTCCACGATTCACCACGGAGGTCCTCGTTCCCTTGAGTGGGTGTTTGGGGCAGCGCTACATTCAGTGTAAATTATTCATCGAAACACCACTTTTCCTCCGCTTTCTTGTTCGTGCTTCCTTGGCGTCTATTCTGTGATATAATCGTTGCTGGTCTTCTACAGGCTCCGGAGTTCTAATTGAAGGTGTCCAGAGATGGCTACATTACGGATGCGAGACACACCCGGTAGGCCCCCCGTCCGGATACCGATATTCGCAGACATGCACCCCGTTTGGGGGTCGAGGTGCGAATGAACGTACGGATCACCAGAGTTTGATTGGAGTGTGGCAGTTGATCTTTTGTGGAGATGTATAAGATATTGTGCACTTGACGTGGTGCTTGTTCCACTCCCTGGAACGTGTTGAACCTTCATAAGCGCTGTGAATATTTACGAGAAAAAGATTAGTTACCGTAAATTTCCAGATGACGATTGGAGCTGGTGCGGAACCTTTAGACATCTGGAGAAGTCCAATACGCCGTTCAACTTCTAACAAATTAATCCCAACGACACGAAGTTGAACCTCTTCCGATGACGGATCATCATCATACATATTGCTAAGCAACCAGAGTTATCACAAAGTAGATGATTGGGCAGTATTGGTTTGTGAACTTTCGTGATTCATGGCACTTCCATGACTGTTTTGCACCGCTGCTGCGCTGCACCTCGTGCAAACCGCAGAAGGGGCTTATCTCCGATATTTCTTTAGGCAGAAACTATTAGCGGAGTCAGTGATGCTTTGCATTGGGTACCTGTCAATCTATTCCGTGGAGACTTGGAATGTGCACTCGGCCCGTAGACATTTCATACAATATGAGCGCCTTCAATGAAGTCGATCTATTTGGTTGACATGATCAATGCTTCTGAAGCCAAAGAAGGCACAACAAACAGCGCTTATCGTGATGAAAACATACGCATTACCCAGAGCTGTCAACCAGGTATTGGGAACGCGTCAATTAGAAGTAGAAGACTTCTAGAATGCCCATTTTGGGAAAGATCACAAAACTGAGAATCTGCATATAACCCGAAATGCGCTCCCCTTCTCGCAAGGGAGGTCGGAATCCCAGTCACGTCTAGTATGTCCATCTTCCTTTGCGTGATCTTTGGCGTCCATTTCTGGCTGGCAGCCAGCTATAACATTTCTGCACGAAATAATCTATCTGGCTTTGTGACCGCTCAAGACGAGTCCTTTCTGCTGGACGGCAGGTGCGCTGTCTTCCCAACTCTGGTCCAAATTTATTAGCTTATTGTCACTTGAGACCTTTCCGGTTTTATGGGACAAATCTGTATTGGGCACACATGGGCACAGATGATGACATAAACTTGACATTTCACGACATTGCTACGGCCGGCCTCAGCGTTGTTCGCGTATGGGCTTTCAACGATGTTGCACAGAAACCATCGTCAGGTACCTATTTCCAGGTACCTCACTGTCTTTCCCTATAGATATCGTCTGACAAGGAATAGATTCTGGCCGATGGCAAAGCGACGATCAATGGGGGCGCAGATGGTTTGGAGCGACTTGATAAAGTGGTTGCAACCGCGGGAAAATTTGGGCTCAAGCTGATCCTCACCCTGTCAAATAATTGGAATCCGGAAAGACCTCAGCCCAGCAGCTCAATCAGCCGCCGAAATAATGATGAGCTTCCGAGGGGATTTCTTTCTAATGACTATGGTATGTGATTCCCCCGTGTCCTCTAAAATACCTGACATGGATGGTGTTCATGCAGGCGGGATGGATATGTATGTTCGCGCCCTCCATCCCGGCGGTACACATGACTTGTTCTATACGGACCCCACCATTATTAATGCATTCAAAAATTATCTTTCACATGTCGTACCACGGTACGCCCAGAACCCAACGGTTCTCAGATGGGAATTGGCCAATGACATGCGTTGTTCATCGACCCTCCCTGCATCATCATCATGCAATACGAATACAATCACTAAATGGACAGCGGACATTGGTATTCAAGTCACCTAAGGTTTTCTCAGAGATAAAATACTGACGACGCACTGTAGCAAGCTATGTCAAGAAACTTGACCCCCGACACATCATAACGGCTGGGTAAGCTCTTCACAACTTACTAATCAAAAGAACTTACCAATACATTGGAACACAGTGATGGTGGTTTCTACTGCCTGAGTTGTAAGAAGTTGTTCGCCACAGGGTCCACGAAACCAAAGGCTGCACTTACTGGTCCCTCATTTGACGGCTCGTTTGGTATTGATACGGAGGATATCATAGCTATTCCTTCCATCGACTTTGGCTCATTGTATGTCCTTCCTGTATACACTGGCATCACCGCATTGATACTCTATTAGCCAACTCTTCCCAGACCAAACTCAGTATTTCACTACATCAAACGGCAATGTTGCAGCTACCAAAATTGGCCAAGGGGGTGCATGGATCGCAGCCCATTCTAATACAGCTATGGTGTATGTTCTTCGTATGATCTTCGGGTACATGGATTTGACATTCTATCTCGATCTAGGCTTGGTAAGCCAGAGGCGCTGACAGCAGTTGGTATTGTGGCAGAGGACTCGTTCTCGAACTTTGTCCCCGTTAATGGAACTGCGCTCATGCCTGCGGGGTCACCATGTGGTAAGGACTTATACCCCAGTGTATACTTCAATAACCAACTCCGATACAGGTGGCGTGGCGAGGATTCAGCAGGACTATGCTCGCACGTTTTGGTTCGGCGGTGAGCTGTAGTGCATCTTTAATCTATCTCCTCTGGGCTCATGTAATAATACCCAGCGTCGCTTAATGGTAATATTGGTGGTTTTTTGGAGTTTATGGTGAGAACAGAACTTAGTTGGACAGAGCTTGATTCAATGATTCTAATCCGATCGATAGTGGGTACAACAAGGCCTAACAAGCCAAGGCACGACGTTTATGAAGAGGAAGTTGCAAATAGCACCGGATGGTGGAGGGTATAAATTGTGGGTGGTTTGTGTTGACCGAGTTAGTCGGTTTGATGATGACCATATCCAGATATAACGGCGATCAAACGCAGCAGAATAGTGATCAAACGCAACAGAATAATGACCAAGCCGCTCAGAACCAGTCACCTGTACCATCAACGTCCTCCTCGTCCTCGGCCGCGACGACGTCACTTACACAATCAGCATCATCTACGTCCTTGGCCTCGGCCACAACGACTACACAATCTGTTTCTTCTACGTTCCTAGCCTCAATCACGTCGGCTACACAGTCCGTGTCTTCTACACCCCTAGTACCAACCACGTCGACTACACAATCCGCGCCTTCTACGGCCTCTGCCCCGACTACGCCACCTACACAATCCACATCTGCGTCGCCACCCTCAACTACATAAAGTGACATTATGACCGTTTGTCATAAGATTTCTTTTCATTGTTTATCTTTGACAATCTGCTTTACCTTTCTTGTTACGTCCAATCACGACGTACAATTTTCTCTCACCCCCAATGTCTTCTATTACCTACAATACGGATATTTGTTATACGAGAGTAACAGACGAACTCGAAGAGTACAAGACTGACAGGTACGTGGGGTAAATATTTGGCGTAAAGGCGGTATTGAGGTAGTGTGAAGATGTTGTTACTCTCGGGTAATTCCAAGATATTAAGGGCCATGTCTCATGTCACATCGAATGAAACATTGTACTATCACCAATATCACCAACTATAAACGATCGCCGAAGCGCTCAAATGGAAGACAAGTGTGGAAACACCGTGTGTAGAAAGAAGAAATACTCAAACCGCTTATGATCTCCAATAACATAGGCCAAACAACACGTGCGTGCGGGAGCACTCCTGAAGAGATGTGCATTTCCAGAGTAAGGCGGGGTGACAGCAATTATTCTCGCTTATCTCCGGGAATCGCACTTCACCGCTTGCACTTATGGCAGGTATAATATATAATGAATGACGAGGCACACAATCGAGCAGGCGTGGCGATGACTTAGCGTTATTCCCAAGCGGCTGGCTCGATCGCAGTGCGATTGGACCCTGATATGTGTACGGTAATCCTGAGAAGTTAATATCTTCATATGGAGGTAGCCCGGACTGCAGCTGGATAGGTGGATAGGTGGATAATAGATGGAGACGGTTTTTGTCTATACGATTCTCAACTTTGTTTCACGAGTGGGTCTCTAAGTTGGCCCAGGTTGTGGATAATGTCAGTCCAAATTTCATTAACGGAGGAATAAACCTGGAAGGCAATGATATTATGCTGTTATTGTCGAATCAATCGTTTGGGGCGATAGCTTCCATGACAGATCCTGTGAGACCGGAAAGGGCGCTGGTGAGCTTCCTAATCATAGTTATAGGTCGCCATCAACTTCTTATCCACTGTTGTATTACGGATAGGATTCTGGTGAAATTGCTAATCCGTTGACGGATAGATATGATCGATGATTATGAATAGCGAGCCTGGATGACCCTTAGGGGATGCACTTAGTACTAGTTAGAGGGAAATAGTTTGTACCGCCACCATTCAGGCAAATGGGGCGGGCTTGAAACTTTTGAAACCCCCCAAACCCACCTTCTTGCCCGTCCCGTTTTATCTGAAACGACTCGAGGAGCAAGGTGCATCTCGAATAAACATCTAAAAAGTGGTGGATGATACACGAGGCCGTGCAAACCTTGGCTCAATCCGCAAAGGCCGGTATATTTTGTATGCATACACGGAAGTCGTAATGATGCACTAACCAAAAGTCTTAATTCATATTGGTGAACGACGAAAGGA
>CEMJ01394349.1:45561-65221 GCA_900068955.1 Clitocybe nebularis | reverse complement strand
ACCCAACGTTTCAGTAGTATCCATAATTATACACGAGTTCAACTATTCGCGAGGATCTCGGCGATTGTCTTGCAAATATCGAATATATTTGAAACGCTCACAACCTACTCGTTCTTGAGATCATTGGAGGAGATATCAAAAGACTGGAACATATTTACTCTGGCCCCCCGCCAACAGGGAAGCTGAAGGCGGAGATCCGTTGAGAACGGCTTGCCAATCCCACCGTCCAACAGTTAGCACACAGGGTACGATTTGATGAAGATGTCGGACACACTCAGATATGCTCTTGCCCCAGATACCGATATTTGTTACGGTGATAGCCCGGCTTTGCCGACATGACGCTCAACGGGCGGGCGCGCCACCGCCCAGCCGCGTGCCAGTGACTACACTGGAAGTTGGCCTCGCTGATAGTTGCAGGAATAAACCTCACGTACTTGGTAAGTTTCTCCTCCCGTTTATTACAGGTAAATGGCCATCGATAGGTATACTGTCATCTGTCCGGTCCCAACCGCAACTTTTGGGTTATTTTTGTTGTGCGGATATTGGCTCAATCTGTCTGCAGTTTGCTCCAGACCCGGCACTTCACACGGGATTTATACGCACATTAGATGAGACATGGTTACAGACTGGATACCGTGGCCAACTAGGCTTTTTCTACAAGTTGGTTGTGTTGTGTAACGACCTTGGCCTGGGGTGCCTGCACTGGGGTTCCTGCCTACCTGGGTCGTGTGCCGTTGGCGGCTGGGGGTATCCGTGGTTGGCGCGGTTTTTATGGTTTCGTGTGGTTTGGATCGGACCCTAGGCGGTTCTTGGCACCAAACCTGTACGCATTAGGATCGAACACACCACCTAGGCATCCCTAATTGTCATGCTCTTTTGATCATTTTCAGCTAGGTTATTGCTACTCAACATCTAGCTTCAAAGAGAATGCTCCCTATTCAACTAAGCGACACTGAATATGCCAGTCGGTTTAGTCATAATAATACCATGGCAAGGATAAGTTTATACGTATACCATGGGTCGAACGGATGCCAGGTACTCTCAGTGGGTAACGGACAATCCTGCTTGTCGTATATCGAGGCGACTGATTTATTGGCTTCAGCTAGGCGCTACCTGACCCATGCGTTTTGTATATTACAGCTTATCTTAAGACGGCTTCCCAACCTGTTTTACGATCAGTGGTTTATTAGTATGCGCTTGGCTAAAGCTTCGTCGAGATAGTTGGGGGTTAAGCGCTTAAGCGTCTGCCTATTTGGAGTTACATGAATACAAGATACCTAGTGCGATGTTCAAGCAACGTTGTACTACTATGAAAGCTGATACATGGGGTAGGAGGAATAGAGCACGAAAACAAACTGTCCGATAAACTGTAACACAAGAACAATTGTAAAAGCGGAGTTGCTCGGGAAAAAGAAATCTTTGAATTTGAACCATCTAGTACAGTGGTACTTGTGCTGCATGGAAGATGTTCAGACCTGCATGAAGGCTAGGAGGATTCGTGGTTTGATGATGATATGGTGGTGGAGTGTTGTTGCTACTCGCGGGCGACTGGGGTTCAGACCATTGGAATCTAAAGTTGTATGAGTATAACCATTTCACTCTTACGATATAGTAATGACCATACCCTGGCATCATCATGTTCTGCCACCAAGCTGGGTTTTTGATAGCTTGCATAGTGGCGAGCGTCTCCTCGTCAGATACGCCGTTCATTCCGAATGATGACATCTCCATGTCACTTCCGAAATGAATAGGTCCAGTTCCGACAGAGAATGTAGCCTCTGGAAGGTATATCGGGGTATTATCTATTTTGGAACCACCGCTATACCCAAAGGTATTCTGATTGTAAGCCTGATCTCGACTTTGATTGGCTCCACTTTGGGGTTGAGAGATCGAGAATGCTCCAGTAGAGGGTGACACTAAGCCTTGAGAGAATTCCCTAGAAGTGTTGTTGTGCGGAGGAGGATGTGGATGCAGGCGCCCAACAGTCGCACCGTCCCGGCGATGACGGGAGAGCAGACCAGCCAAGAAACGAGCATAGAGCTTCGGCGTGTGGCGATCATCTATTGCAATATCTGGAGAACTAAGAGTTTGGATGAGGCGTCCGATAAGATCGAATATCTCATTCTCTTGTTCCTTTGTCAATAGGTTTGCGAACTCGGGTCGAAGGAGCTAAATGGCTGGTTAACAAGGGACATGTGATCGATAGGATGGACACACCTTAAGGAGAAAAGCTGAAGCGAACGACGCAAATATAAAATGCCCTGGATCGAGTTAGGTTCAGAACTAGGTCTGATTTGGGCAGAAAGGTCACAGACCGTCTGGGGCATAGCGCATATAGCCGCTGGGTGCTAGCCCTTCAATCATGTTGCGTATCACCGATTTAGCAGCATCCAAGCACTGAATAGCATGATGTTGCCGCGTTTGATGGGGGATATATCAGATAACGTACCTTGGAGAAATATACATGGTCACCGGGTTCGATGCCCCGTTGGAATGCTTGTTGGAACCCAAACGAAAACATGACAAGCCTTGAATAGCCAACAAGGCTAAAATCGATAGTTGAGCATCCCACTCAAATCGCGAGGTCAATTGACTTACAAGGGGAGCAGGCTACATCGGAAGGAACAGCTAGAGTCTATGAGGAAGTAAAGTTAACCAGGGTCAAGACGTGGGCGCTCGGCTTACCATTCGGGTCCGAGCGTTCCGCGAATCTCTTCGACCATTCATCATGATATCTGGTCAAGTGGGCATCGTGATTCATGGTGACAGTACGGAAGTCAACTTGCTGCTTCGCATTTTAGATATGTTCAGATAAGTGAGAATCAGCATTTTACAAACCTTATTCAAACCCGAGGGCGCGGAGGGGTCACTGAATATCTCATCATGGAACTTGGCAACAATTCTCAAGAGTGCCGAGTAAGCACATAAATGGATGTCGTACTGTGATGGATCAGGTAAATAGGGTGTTGGAGAACACGTCCGAAGGCACTTACAGGGTGATTATATTGGGACTTCTTGTACCAGTCTCTGGCGTTACGCATGATACTAAACAAGTTAGTTAAATCGTATAGAAGTGTGATGTAGTACTCACTAGTCCTCTTTGATTGTAGATGGTTTGCCAAACTGTGTTGCCGTTGATCGATCCAAATTGAAGCAGATCATCCATACCCGTGTCCTGTTCAATATTTCACGTTCTTGCTTCTCATTCTGAGGTTTGGCTGTGGAAGCCTGATGGAGGTTAAGATCCGTTGCAATCCTGAGCATAGTTAATAAGGGCTCCGGCGCAGAAACAGAGGGTTGGGGTACCTAATAGCAAGACCCGTATACAACCAGCTCCTATCTTCCTCCCATCGGCGGGCTGGGACGGCGTATATACTCATGAGAATATATGCCTGGCATAGCTCAACTGACTTCCACCCATCAATGAGGGCGTTAGCGGCGGAGTGCTTTGCAAAATGCATAGCAATTGGATATATTTCTGATTTATCAGAATAGTACCTCGATGAGATCGCGCATACTAGTTCAACCTTTTAGTTTGGTGTCAGATTGGGGGCGAGCATCACTCACTAACGGTGAATAAGAAGGGACATCTTGCAAATGTTGATGCGGGGGTATGGAGAACAGGATCGAGCAAGGAGATGAAGGGCTGTAAGAGTAATTAGTTAGATGGCTCGAAGATAAAAAAACGCCAGGAGATTGCGCGTGTTACTTACGTTAACGCGGTTGTAGAATCTAAGCCAGTTTCGTAAGTATTTGAAAGGAATCAAATTATTAGAACATACATTTCGAACAACTTGTCAACATCCTCAGGAGCGACAAGACCATGGACTAGGATCTCGGGGGGGCTGTGCTGCTCAATTAGGGTCGCACGGATTCCAAGGTCGGTTGCAGGCCCTGCCGTTAGAAATGAGCGCAAGACCATGTGACAGCCCGGAATCGATTACTTACCTGGCATGAAATAAGTTTCGTTTGCGACTCCCTAATTAACAAAAGAGGATAGTGAATTTCTTGATGTGAATCAAACCATCACGAGCCCAAAAGGAACGTACAACATCATCATCATCCAGGTTCTCCTCTGTAGCGCCGGCGTCTTTCTGATCTTTCTTTCCATTCTTGGCCTTGTTGTTGCTTAGACTTAAATTCGCTATCAATCCGAGGGGGACATGGGAGTCCGGCAGTGAGGATAGCTTATCGGCGGCTTGATTCAGTCCTTCTTCGTCCCCAATAGTGTCGTCATCATCCGGAGGAGGAACAAGTCCGTATCGCTGGGCGTGGGATTCTTCTACATCAGAATCATCGTCATCGGCGGCACTGGGTCCCCTAAGGTCTTTGAAAACGCTAGGTCCACCTTTGCCACCTGCATTACGGACGCTCGATTGGAGGCGATCTAGCCATGCCAAGACGTTGCGATTGTTTTGGTCCGAGGGCGACGTAGCCATGCGATATGAGGCAATTGACATTGGCGTAGCAATATATGGATTATGAAGCTAGCGTTAAGCAATGTCATAAGCACCGGGAAATAATAAATATGAGCGAGGCGAAATACCTGCTTGAGGAGAGATTCGATAATGGCATCTTTCTGTCGGATTTGAGCGAGGAGGTATTCACGTTTGCTAATGTGGGGAAGGATCGTTTGATAGTCAGAAATCATAGACGATGAACAAGACACAGCAGAGGATGATGAAGAGATAGAAGGTAGGGATTCGAGAGAAGGGGATCGCGAAATCATTATTGGGCTCAATGGATGGGCAGAAGAGTCCAAAAGAGTTGAAGGAAACGATAAGTCCAAAGTAGAGTTGAGCCTTGTCTTTAAGAGAGCATACCAGCACCCCTGTATCTTTCTTCCCTCCGTATGCCACGGCCATTCCATCCGATATAGTCATGCCTGGAAGAAGTATATTTCGGAGACAGAGAAAAATACTGATCCGGCAAGGGAACAGGTGCTGCGAGAAGATGACAGGAAAAACACGACATGAACTCACTTCGGTGCGGTTCTCGGCTTCCGACCTTCAACGATGCAAACATGCCCACCAGTTTTGCAACGTTTGCAGGTGTTTTCAGTTCTGGGAAAGTCACATTTCATCTGTCAGCGGAGATGTGTTTTTTGCAAATCGATGATCGAGGTGGTATTCGTTAGGCGTTTACCGGACGGGTTTGGGTGTGTTGATGTTCGAGGCCGATAGAGGATCATGTCGTTCGGAGACAGTGCGCAGTAGAGGTTAGAGGGGGCGGTGTCGAGAATAAGATGCGGGCCGAGGAACGCGAAGTCGGAGGTAAAATTGGAAAGAGTGGTTGACAATCAAGATCGGTTCATCAGGAAAAGAGGGGAAATGTGTTTAGTTAGCGATAGTACTAAACGAAAGGAAAAAGAAATAGATGACGCAGGTGTGCACGGGTCAACATATGCCCCGTCAAGGTGGATAGGGAGGTAGTAGCCGGAATAAAGAATAAAACGTTGCGTACCTTGAGCTTCTTACAATGTGTACAAGCTCCAGGGCTATAGGCAGAAAAGGTCATGTGAATGGACGGGCGGCCAATATCAGCGTTTGGGTACATGAAAGAGGCACGTCAGGTCCGAAGGGATGCATGTTTTCGGCCATGAGAGTATGATGGGTATTCCGGGGAAAGTTTGGTGCGAATATTAGTGGCGCAGGTAGTGTCAGGCATCAAGAATCGATAGAATGAGAGAGTCGGAGCCATTGTACCCCCGACGCATATAGTGGCGGTGCAAAGCGGTGAGGAGCGGTGCAAGGTATTGGCGTAGGATGAGAAGGCCACAGCGTCGTGTGTAAAGAGAAAGAGAATAAACAGGTTGCGAGTACAATGAGGAGGCAACAACGATAGTCGAGCAACATTGAGAACATTTACGGGAAACACAAAATTAATTATAAAAATAAACCAAAAGCGGTGATTGGCGGAAATCAGCAAATCAAACCAAGTAAACACGTGAATTCACGCCGTCAATAGAACGAGAAGTAGGTCCAGCGGACGTCAGGCGGCCATCCAGGAATCAGATGTAGAAATACACCATCGCCGAACGTTCAGCAGATTCCGTAGCGTGTTATTCAAGTCGACAACGGGGAAGGAGGCAAAAATTTCCCAGAATCGGTAATTTTTTTTCCCAGGCGGCATACCGAATGCGCGGATTACGTAAGGGCCAAGGGAGAACAAGTGAGTCGGACATCGCGAAAAAAACGTACCGAATATACGCAGTCGAGGGAGGGTATACCGCAGTAGGATGTCCGAGTGTCCGGCATGAGTAGGGGGTGAAATTTTGTGGTTGAAGTAAAATTTCCGGGGGAATGTCGAACACGCGACGGAGAAGATCCGCAGCAATTGAGGATGTCCGTCGTACATCAATGTCGGTAACGGAATAGAAATAGACAGGGTATATAGAAAGAGAAAGCAAATTGTCAGTAATGTACCCTTCTAGGAAAATTTTTGAGGGCGAAGACACAACCAAGTCGCTGCGAAAAAGAAGTGGAAAAGATAGAGGCTTCGAGCTTTCGTAAATGGTGATTGCCCTTCAGTAATTCGGTCCAAGTTTTTTGGACATACGAGCTCCACGGGCGCCCACGCACCACGAGGACAACGATACACACAATCACCGAGAACACCAAATTATAGGCAAAGGAGAGAATGACGAGGTAAAAGGGACACTCACAGTCTCCCAGTTCTCCCAGCACTACTGATAACCCCCAACCCATCCATACCGACACTGATACCACCTCCCATGCTGATACCTCCAGTAAATCCAACAGAGTCATCTTCGTCGCTGTCCGACTCACTCCCTTGAAAGCGATACAGCTGCTGTTGTTGGGAGTGTGTGTTGGTGGTATTCTTTGCCCGTTTACGTTTAGCAGATGTTCTTGCGGGATTTGTAGTGGACGGGGAGACAGAGGTCGCTTGAGGGGCTGCTCGGATTTGAGGCTGGGACTGAGATTGTGTGCTTTTTTTGTTTGCCGGAGTGACGCCGTTTACCTTGGTGTTGTTGGTGACGCTCGAAACTTTTTCGCGGGATGCATCGGCGCTGGAGCCAGCAGCGCTCGTGTTAGGATGGATTTTAGCACTGGATTTTGTAGAGTACACCTCCTCCGTCCATGAGTTAGAAGCGGGAGAGAGAGAAGATGAGTGTGTTGAAAGTGTGTTGGAACTGGAAGGTGCAGTTAGCATCTCAGGTGTGTACGATGCTACAGGCGGAGAAGGATAGGGCTGTGACTGGGATTGGGATTGAGCATGAGCATGGCTCCCTTGCAAGTGTGACTGGGACGTCTGATGATGAAGCTGGTGTTGCGGATGGCGCTGGTGTTGCTGCTGGTACAGAGGTTCAGGAGTGGTGTTGTACGATAATGTATTGTTACCGATAGGATCCGGAGTATTGGGACCGGTACTCACAGCGCTAGTGTCTGCGCTCGTATAATACCCGGTGTACAAGTCGCCAGATTGCTGCTGCCGATGGTACGATGTTTCGGGGCTGGATGAAGTGCCACCCCGTCTATCCACATTGGACTGTGTGACCGTTCCAGTACCAGAGCCTGCGTACTGGGATAGAGAGGTCGAAGAGGTATATTGGCCTTGGGTGAAACTATATTGATTTTGCACAACCTGAGGATCACGAGTATAATCTAGATTTTGTTGTTGCTGGTACGCTCTCCCCGCCTGTTGCTGGTGCGTATGCGGATACATATCTACCCATTGCTGATACGGATTATGACCGTCGCCCTGTTGGGATATGACCTGGGGGTCATAAAACGTCGATGTAGGACCGATCATGTAAGATGAGGAATCAGACGGAGTAACAGTCTGCTGGACAGTTTTATTGGAACCACTGGTCGAAGCGTTGGTGTTTGGAGGGGGTAGGAGCCAGGGGTTCACGTTTGTGGTGTTATTGGATAGATGAGATGGCGAAGACCTCTCGGGTTGTGGCCCTTAGGGAGGCGCAACAAGGCGAGTTAGACGGCAGGTATTACCGAAGGGCCAGACATGTGCTTACCATGCGAAAACGTGGACGAAGACGAACGAGAATGAGAGTTTCTATCCGCGCTGGAAGAGTCGACGAAATGACCTCCGGTGCTAACCCTTCCTTGTGATGGGAGCATGGCTCTCGATTTTCTAGGATTGGAGCCTGACGCCCAAAACAAAAATAAGAATGAGTATAACAGGAAGTCATATGCCCTTCAATCACCACTTCTTTCTCACCTGGTTGCAACTGTCGGGGGTTTGCTGGTACCGATAGACAACGCCGTATGAAGATGCAGGCGGTGGCAGGAAGAGAGAGGCGAACTTCACTGTTCTTGTCTGTCAGTTACGGTGGATCTATCCGATGTCTCCAGACCTTCTTTTGTAAAATTCCGGGCAGAGCTGATGAGAACGGCTTCCCTGCCTAGGGGTAAAACGCTTACTTATACGTACTAGCACGGTTCTGGAACACAGAAATGATAAGGAATGCTTATTGGTGCGATGGGTTCGTTAGATACATCACCGTTGAGAAGATCTCAAGCTGATCTTTATTGGTGCAATGGTACCAACAACGTTCTCGGTATTAGACACCGTTTATGCCCATCCACCACGTGGGCCAGCGGTGATTGTAGATGAAACACCCATCAAGCTGTCCTTCCGTACCCTCCTCCGACTCGCTCCAGAACCACCATTCTAATGCAAATTATCCCGACGGCATAGGAATCTTTTTGGATGTTAAGCGCTTGGTACAACATACAGAGCCTCCCCTAAACAGATTAACTACCCTTATCTATACCATCTGCTCACACGTCGATTCAGCAACTCGCAAGCCTGACATCGAGCCTAATAGCTAGCGGTTTTACCTATCGAAACGTCAAACAACCATTGGCAGCAAACATGAATTCTCCAACCGAAGTTATAAATACATCAATACACCGTGACCCCACAGGTAGTCAGCAATTGGTATAATCGACCCCAGTTCTTAGCCCCCAAGCCCCTCGAAATTCCCCTTAATCCTGTACCCTGCGCCTCAATGCTTAATCAGTCGTTTGCATACGTTACTTAGTATGCCCATATGCAGAGGCCCCGGAGAACTTAGCCTGTCTTATCCGAAAGCCGAGTTATCGGGATATCCAAGGCATATACCAAGGATCTCCACTTCCACATGGAGCTGGCCAGTCAAAGACAGCAGCCGCGTGTACATATATATGCCTGTAGGTAAGACTTAGAGTAATCGTTCGACGCAAGGTTCGACGTCGATTCGTTGCCTTCCAAGAAGACCGCCAAAATAAATCTCTCAGCTATCTGCACCTGTATGGATTTCTGGTCCCCCCTCGCTCATGTGATGTCCAATCTGGTGCCTCGAGGGTATGTGCGAATGCTTACGCCGAGATGTATGTATAAGTATAGAATACAATACGCACCAAGTTGGGTCCTGTCGTTACATTCTTACCACTAAGTAACATGTCACGGGGACGGTCCCGACGGGCCATGACATGCATGACGGCCAGCCTGGTGGGTTGTCACCATCAAACAACTTTTCATAACAACGAAAGGAGAAAAAGAAAACTTCAATTGATATGTAACAAGAAGTTCGAACAATGCCGTTGTAAAATTTTCTGGGTTCTTAAAGAGTCCTCCACTGGCCCCCTGCCCCCTTGGGCTAACTTGTATCTGCCAAGTGTACCCATAAATTGCAGCCTGGCTGTAATGCCGTCATGCGTGCATCCACTGTAAAGGATGTTTATCCCGAGAAGTTACTACCTAAGTGCCTAACCTTAAGAGTCAAATACTTGCCTGTCGAAGCTTGACTATTCGGCGATCTAACAGAGGAGAACCCAGCATAATCGCGTATGACCTGGGTCCATATCATCCCTTCATTACGAATTTTTCAGATCTGTGTCATTAGGCGTTAGCATGGAAGTCAAGGGTTTTCATGGCCAGTGTAATCATTATGATGCCGAATCCCGCGACGCGACGCGTTTTGATCATGTGTTCTACAAACATTCATCAACAGGAGGTTTCTTTGAGTTTAGGCGCTGTTCCATCATGGTAGGTTATGGTAGGTGGTCATACAACGGTTTGTTTTTACAGACACATAGGCATACAACATAGACAATACAGATAAATTACTCCTGATAAATAGGCGCCCTGCCCCAGGCTGGGCGAGTACAAACTCGACATCCGCTTCTCCAAAACGATCAGACTCTCCAAGGAGCCTTAACCTTCTTAGCCGACCCATCCACACTCCTTGCTGCGGACGCACTGCCCCCAACATGTGATACCAAGGTTCTCTTCAATGACACAGATGTTGTCCGGTTTCGTACGGCTAAAGGCCGCCCAGAATGGTTACAAATCCGAGTCGCTGACGAGACGGCATCAGTCCGGTCCACGATAAGGGGCTTCAAAGATAAGAGGTCGCCTTTCGCCGCGGCGGAAGTCGAAGGAAGTGAAGATTTAAAGAGATGCATCCTGTCGAGGGCATGGTGGGTGGATATGCCATGATAGGAAGGCCGCGTGGGCTGGCTTGCCCGCCTTTTTCTCTCCATCCCCGGATTTGCCGCCATAGGTTTCGTGGCTCTACTGTTGACATGGCCGAAAGAAACGCATGTACTTGATGACGATAGTTCAGACAGAGTGTCCAGCTCAACGTCAGTGCGGTCATCATCGCAGCTTTCAGGAGGCGATCGCATATGGGAATCGATCTCCACCCTCGTAACATCGGACGACGCGTAACCTTGCTGCTCGTATGCAGAAACCTTCTCCTCCAATGCCTCTACCTTCCTCATTCCTGCCTGCAGGTTTTCGTACATCGATTGTTCCATCTCGTTCGCGAGTTCTTGTTCGGCCAAGTGCGCTTTGTGTGCAAGTTTTAGAGCCTCGAGCTCCCTTGCAATCCGCTTGTAGTCCTTGACCCAGTCGCCATTCACCTCCGCCAAATCTCTCTCGTGCTCCGAACGGAGACACTCTATCTCCTGCTTTCCGTCCTCCACCTCCTTGATCAAATCCTTGGCAAATTCTTCGACTAGGCGATCCTTTTGCACGTCCAACACCATTCGTTTCGCAGCTCGCGTGATGGCGGCTACTCTCGATCGCTTCATCTTCTCACCATCGGCAACCAACAGCTTCACCTCTTTCTCTAGTTTCCAGATACGATTCCAGAGAAGGAG
The DNA here is from genome assembly GCA_900068955.1 of Clitocybe nebularis. NCBI lineage: Eukaryota > Fungi > Basidiomycota > Agaricomycetes > Agaricales > Clitocybaceae > Clitocybe > Clitocybe nebularis. Next base: position 54,092 of record CEMJ01394349.1, on the reverse strand, counting down.
CTGATCGCAGAACGTTTTGAATGCAGTGTCTTGCTTGTCTTTGGATTTCAACTTGAGGGTGACATGCATTTCCTTGATCTTCTTATCTTGCTCCCATATCCGATTCATCAACAAAAGGCGTTCACAAAAACTCGCAAAGGCACTACTCGTATGATCCCTCCGAAAGCCATCTACGAGTTGTAACCCTTGGCAAACATTGCCCCTGTCTCCAGAGCTGATGGTGAGCTGATGTGTACTCCGTGGCTCAGCGGATAGAAGGCTGGTTCTGCGGCGCTTGGGCTGGGGAGATAATTGTTTCTCAAGTTCTTGGAAGTCGAGAAGAACCTTGTCCGCCTTTGCAACGAGTTCTGATAGTGGTGGATATGCCTGTCGGGGGGTGGCGTCGGCGGGGAAAGGCGATTCGACTCGTGATCTCCAGCGGATGAAGTGCATCGTCGCATCGATAGCTAACAAGACTACAGAAGCTGTCAGGAGGGCGGGAACGGAAGATGATAAGGGCTCGGTCCGGGTGTCGGATGTCTGATAGAAATCGTTATACGGATGTGAGTCAAAGGCGGAACGAGAGTAGTTCATGATGATCTCTCTGTGACTGGGGCCTCTGGGGGACCGAGGGGGCGAACGCTTGCAAGAAAGTGGGTTGATGGGAGGTGGGTGACCTCAAGTCTAGCTTCGTATAACAGGAATGTTTCACGTCATGGACCTCGCGGCTGCCTCGAGTGCACTTCCTGGCGACTCCTTGTATCGATCTGTCAGTGATTTGTTTCATGGGCATAAGCCATGAACATGCGCAACCCACGAGGCAGGGCTGGAGGTGACCTTCGTGAAATGTCCAAAATATTTAATTGTGCAATTACTTATGTAATAATGATAATGATTATAAACAAGCGATCATGATCGATTTTGAGTCACGTCCGACAGGTCTGGGCAAAGTCTGGGTCAAATTTCATGGTTATCTTCCTCCTCTAGCCCGGGAGCTCCTCGCACTACATATACCACGACATTTATTAGCTGGTACCTAACCTAATCATGGGGGCCTATTATGATGAAATAGAGATCGAGGATATGGCTTGGGATGATGTGAAGGGCGTATTCCATTACCCATGTCCTTGTGGAGATCGTTTCGAAATATCTCGACGACAGCTCGCAGATTGCGAAGATATCGCTATATGCCCCAGCTGCAGCCTGATAATCAGAGTAATATTTGATCCAGTGCGTGTTTAATATATGACCATTGCGATCGAGCGCTGAACTTGTTCCAGCTGGATTTCGAGGACGAACCTGACGACGAAGAGGAATCAGGAGAGAGCAGTGCAGAGGAAAGGGATTCTGATAGCGAAGATGATAGTTTCGAAGATGCCTTGGAGAACCTGAAGATCACCGAAGTGGATTCTTCGTCTGAGGCCGTCCCGGTAGTTGTATCCTAAGTCAGGATACTAAGTGCTGTATGATCGCGCCCAAATGTACAACCAGGTATGTATTGTTTCACAGATGATAGGTGTTTTTGCGCTAACCGTTGAAAAGATTTGTATATCTAGGTACATATATAAAGAGACAAGTTATATGGACCCTAATTCCACATCCTCCTGCCATCAAGCGCTCAAGAAATGACGGATAGAGGTCTCTTCCTAATACGAGTAACACGCACCGCCTACTATTAGCCACGGCAGAAATCGAACTTATCATCAGCAGATCTCCTCGTGAAATTACTAGCATCTCTGATCTTATTCAATCATGGTCGAAGACTGTTCACGGTTTGACCATTCTAAATACAATACCTAGCCACCCTGAAACGCCGCCGCTTGTTATGGCCTATACTTTCGGCATTTGTTTCGCATGCTCAGTTTATCGAAGAAGATGTGATGAGAGGCTATAGCCATTGGTAGCATCCAGATTGGCGACGTTGGTTATTGTTGTAGACATTGTCACCCCCTTCTTCTACACACAGCACGCTTCGACTAGGCGCGATTTTCCTTAGTATCGGTGTAAGCAATATCCCTAGCCCATTAACGAATGTTATAACGGCAACAATCTTGGGCCTATGTTCGGATAGTTACGAATCTTGCATAGCCCCAATCTTCGCCCCAGTTCCTAAAAATAGTCATTCCCCAGAGTAAGACCCTGGGAATAACATCGATGGAGACTAGCTCAGTGCTACGGCATTTATGAGCGGCGCGCCTGGGTACAGCTCCAGCCACCATCACTGAGTAACCGATCAGTCAAGAATAGAAAACCAGGGCGCATCCAAACTAAAGGACATACTGAAAATGACGCAACAATCTGAACGAAATCTGCAACCATCTATACATGGCGGTGCGGTCGTCCCTTTCAGTTATATTTTGACCCTCCGATACCTTGTACAATTCGGTTGTCTGCGCCCTGATCGCTGGTGGTCCTACGGCCTTGCTGTTGTCCGCTTCTGGTTCCAGACAAAAGTTCACCAGGCCCTAGTCCATCTAGATGCCCGTTTGCTGTGTTTTGATAATACTTCTGGCCAGTTGGGCCCCCACTGAGTTTAACCATATCGGGATCTTACACGGCCCTTGCAGGCCTCAGTCGGATGAGCACTGTTCCTGCACCACCTGTATGTACACTCCAGTGCTTCGGAAATCTTCTCTTCAGTAACATTTAATCAAATTTTCGGTTGTGTTTCTGTAAGAGGCAGGGTTCCGGATGGGTAGTTAGTTACATGTGCCTTGGAGAATGAACACCTTTGTTACCCTACTCGGGTTTCGTGGGCATCAAGCCGCCTCTGTGATCGACGCCCAGGTACTCAGCCACTTATCAGCTTTGCCCCCTAACGGATGCACCCTGGTCAGAACCACCGATGTCAAGCTGGACTTTGAAAGTTGTATCTTGGGCCGCCCCTCGGTCGAGGCGGTACCCCTATATCCTTCTATATCACTGTCCGAAATCAAATAGGCTGACAATGTGTTCCGCCGTACAGAGTTGAATATAAGTTGATGACGTTGATGACGGTGGATGAATTTTGCCTTGGCAAGGTCCAGGATTATCAAAGCATTGGTGAAGCGCCTTGAAGCGCCCGGTCCGCGGCCCGGGGCTTGCGTATGGTTTGTCACCTTGCTCATTTCTTTTGGGTATAAGTTGGTCGGCGTCCGTTGGCCCCTTTCGGCGTGACTCTGTCAAACAGCTATGTCCACAAGCAACGTATCAAAGCCGGGGGCGCTTGACAGTGACGAGCGGCAGCCGTTACTCAGCTCATCACGGGCGGAAAGCAATGAAAACCCAATTATCACGAATGACGAGGAGACTGGTCAGGAGCCCTTGTTAGGTGCTGATCCAGTTCTCAAAGGTCGGAGCTGGAAGACCATATCGGCTTATGTGTTACTCGGAATCCTGGGTGTGGTACTCTTGGGTTTCTTTATCAAAGGGTTCATAGACTCTGATGATGTTGAGGTACGGCTCTGCGATGGCACTACTTTGGGTCGGCTGGTTTTGACCATTGGACCGGAATTATATTTAGTTTGATCTTGGAGCAGCTCTCAAAGCTGCATTAGGAGGCGGGCTCAGTGGTGCTGCTGGTATGTGTTTAACCTATCCAGGGATCGTGCCTTGAACTGTCGAGATAGCAATGGTATTGCAGGTTTTGACCCTCATGGTAAGGAGATGCACATATCACTACTTGACTGACTGAATAGCTGAACTTACTACGTCAATTAGCCGCTGCGCACAGTCATGAACTATCAGTATCGATATGGCACCACAACAACTCAAGCTATCATCACACTACATGAAGATGGTGGCTGGAAACGATATTACCAAGGGTTGTCTGCAGCGCTTGTCCAAGGGCCTGTTTCTCGGTTTGGTGATACAGCAGCCAACGTCGGGGTTCTGGCACTTTTACAGTCAAATGTTTATTTGAAGAATATGCCTCCCTTGGTCAAGACCGTCTTTGCGTCTCTTACCGCCGCATCCTTCAGAATGATTCTTACGCCGATCGACACTGTAAAAACAACCATGCAAACTCAGGGCAAACAAGGCCTTCGAATCCTCAGGAGTCGGGTATGATATCGTTTTACTCATGAGAATTTTGTTCCAATTATTGCTCTATCAGGTCAAGTTGTATGGGATTGGAACGCTTTGGTATGGTGCCCTCGCAACAGCAGCAGCGACATTTGTTGGCCATTATCCCGTTCGTATAGTATCTCGATATTGCTTGACGCCGCCTCATTCTACTTTTTTAGTGGTTCGGGACCTACAATTACCTCGAAGCCAACTTGCCCGAAGCGCATACCCTCTTACAGAAGCTCGGCCGTCGTGCCTTCATCGGTTTTGTAGCCTCCATTGTATCGGATACCGTTTCCAATTCCCTGCGTGTTGTAAAGACATACCGCCAAGTCAATGAGACCAGGATTGGATATGTGGACGCCGCTCGCTCAGTCATCGCTACCGATGGTGTCTTGGGACTATTCGGGCGTGGGTTGAAAACACGTATCCTGGCAAACGGTCTACAAGGCTTAATGTTCTCCATCCTTTGGAAATTCTTTTTGGATTTGTAAGTGGACAATCATATGAAGGTATCTATTGACAGTTCTGATGGACATAATTCAGATGGAACGACAACACAAAATAGATAGCAATATTTCGGACAATAGAATGATGTTACATTGATCCCTTAATCATCTAGTCAGTCTATGGTGGATACGTTTAGCATGCAAATTGTGTATATCCAAGATATCTGTACCTTTAGCACCTCCATTACATGCCGTCACTTCGATCCACAGTGATCACCATCCCCGATGCTGCCAAACTCTCGATGTCCTGAAAAATATCCGGTTCGAGGTCGCCCACAACAGTTACATTGACTTTGGTGAGTTGTGTCACACGAGGCAGCTCCTCTGTGTCACTGCCTACTTCCCAACGAGATTCCAGGATATCTACAAACGTAGAACCCATCGAACCTTCGATGAAGAGTTCAAGGGTCTCCATTTTTGGAAGCAAAGGGCTTTCGCCGGGGGTATGCTCCGCGAAAGGTTTCCAGATCAGCTGATCAAGGACGCGTCCAGTCACGGTGGGAGCTGATAGTACGGTGAGGTGTTTCAGAGAAGGGGTCATTGCAAGAGCTTCAAGGAGCTCCTCATCCGATAGCGCTATTCTGCGAAGATAGAGCGTCTCCAAGGATTCGATCCTAGACAGGAATGAGCTGAATGTAATTCCGAACGGGGCCTTAACATTGCAGATGCGGAGGGATCGAAGGTGGGGCAAAGTCAAATGTTTGAAGAGATCACAAGTTTCAATCACCTCATTAAACGGTGAAGTCAATACCGCCAATTCTCGAAGGTTGTTGTGACGCAGTGGAATCAGAGACTTGGGAGGCCAGAACGAACTGTTTGTGTATATGAAACTACCATTTTCGAGGTGCTCGGCGCGATGTAGGATATCGATACAATCTTCCACGCTCACAGCCATGATGGGGATTTTGAGAAGGTGATCCCAAGAGAATTTAAACATATCTGGATTGAGATTTATACATTCGAGAGATCGGAGGTGTGGGGCGACTTCAAACACGTCCGAAACTTCAGGCGAAATCAAATCGTCGTCTGTGCCCAAGCTGAGTTCCTCCAACACTGGGACATTCCCTCGAATTGGCGACAGTGACCCGAAGGCGGGAAAGGGAAGGTATATAAACATGTTCCTCCAGCGATGAGAGTGTTGAACGATTATATCGAGTACGCGATGGGAAGATAGGAATGGGGGTGTCTGCCAGATTATGTATATTTGGAGGGGGCACGCGCCCGAACGAGCGAGCCATGTAGCGACCAGGGAGGACTGGTGCTCGGAATTAGGGTAGATACTCAGAAAGAGCCGTGACCAGAGACTTTGAGTAGCAATGGCGACGGTCCGCCATTCACTACATATCTTCGTCAGTAGCAGAGGTACATCGATCGTGTTGGTCGAATCCAATACACCATCCGAGTCTGCACAGTGAAGGAATATTGTTGACAATACTTCGGCGGGTAATGTGGGGGTTGAGAATGATACGATCTCGTTCGGATTAACCATCGGGGCACTACCGATGTGTTGAGGTGGTTTAGATCGAAATTCCCGTCGAAATCTATGAATATCCGTTAGTATGGCCCCTAATTCGGCTGTTGAAGGTGTAAATTAACCTTTAGGTACGTTAGATATAGAGATTCACGTGCGATAGTGGGACCTGAAGCTCTCCAGAGGATCTTCCGATCCGACGTGGGTTCACTGAGGCAGGCTTGTTGGCGAGTTCTGTGAAAAGTCGGAACGGTTTTACCACTTCAAGAATCCGATCGTAAATCATGATCGATGATTGAACTCTGATCGATTCGATTTGGTTTACACGAGTTAGCCAAGCTACGCCAAATGCACATAAATAACCAATTTACTAACTTGATTATGGTGACATTGAACTAGCGCCAACCAATACATGAAAGCCCGGGGCCGGTGCGATGGAACAGTGTAGGCCCATCTCATGGGGGGGCGGTTGAGAAATGACAGCGGTGATTTGATCTTATACTCCATAAATCAAAGGAACTCCGGGCCGCTTTCTCGACCCTATCCGCTGTCCGATTCAGAAGCTGGCAGCCACTGAGCATATGATCACTGCTGGATCACTGGGTTCTTTATCTTCCGGCAAAAGGAAACGAACGAAATATGTCTTAAAGCGAGTGAGCTCTAGGAAATTATTTAACCGACATGTTGCGTGTGCCTATGTTGGGGCCATTCTACCTACTTCTGGTAGCCGTCCTACTATGTTAGTTCAAGTCATCATCATCCTACTCTAATGCAATACTTCGCTGAATGAACATGTAACAGCTGGCCCTGCCCACGCTCTACTGAACCCAATTCTTCCTGGCTGGAACCCCGATCCAAGCATTGTCCGCGTTGGATCAGACTATTTCATTGCCACTTCAACCTTCGAATATTTCCCAGGTCACCCTATCTATCATAGCAAAAACCTCGTCGATTGGAAACTTATTGGCCATGCCCTTAATAGGCCGTCGCAGCTGAGCTTGTTGGGTACGCCGTCGGACGCAGGTCAGGCTTTAGTGGGATAGCAAAACATTATCATTAGACATTCCTTACATTGTTCATTATCATAGGTGTATGGGCCCCGGGATTAAGGTATCACAAAGGGATGTTTTATTTGACATCAACAACCCGATATGTTTACACATGTGCGTGTTGTCTTCATCTGACAGTCCCATGCTGAACAGGCGAACCTCTAGCCGAACTCCGCCTATTTCCACGTTCGTTTTATGTCAAAACAAACGATATATTTTCAAATAAATGGAGTGATCCTATATATCTTGGTTTGTCCTCCGTATCATTCTAGAGAACGGCTCTAATATAGGTCGAAACGAAAAGACTCGCTGGGGTACGATGCGGACCTCTTTTGGGACACAAATGGAGATGTGCTTATATCGTGTCCCATAACTTGATCCCATCTAATTCTTCAATCTGTACAGGTATACTCTACGTGGAGCGGGATCAATAACAACGTGGACAAGATCTATGGTCATATGTATTCCTTTGTAAAAAATACATATCCTCATCCTAGGCATAACAGGAATCTGGCAGAGCAAAATAGACATCACTACTGGTAATTCGCTCACTCCTGCAGAGAACATCTTCCACGGGACGTTGCCAAACAACTCATCAGCAAGACCCGAAGGGCCCCATCTATATCTTATTAACGGTACTTATTACCTTCTCATCGCCGAAGGTAAGGAAATATCTTGACACTTGCTATTCTGTAAGAAAAATCAGTGCTGTCCTCATTGCAGGTGGAACTGGTGCCGAACACCGCTCGACCATCCAACGTGGACCATCACCTTCAGGTCCATGGGAGAACAACCCTAAGAATCCGATTTTGTTCAACGGAGCGGACCTTTCGCTCCCAGTTCAAGATACAGGTCATGCAGATATCGTCGAAGGACCCGACGGTAGCTGGTGGGGCGTCGCTCTAGGTGTGCGGCCCCAGAAAAGTGATTTTAACCATATTCAGCTAGGTAGGTTTAACAGGGCTATAAATACTCGGAACTCTCAGTTCATGAACCTGTCCCAGGCCGTGAAACGTTTCTGTTCCCAGTAACATGGGAGTCTGGTTGGCCAGTGTTCAACGGAGGGAAACCAATCAGCGAGCACATCGACGGCGTGCTCCACGATAAATCACCTGTCACCCCCTACTTGAACGAGTTCACCACACGGACCCTCGACGCGACCTTCTACTTCATCCGAAACCCATACAAACCCTTCCACACACTCGGCCCAGGCTACCTCCGCCTCCACGCCAACTCCTACGCACCCGGCGACAGAGACAGCGCCGCCCTCATCGTCAGAAAACAAACATCGTACGAAGAGACGTTCGAAACCTCTCTCGCGTTTGCGCCCCAGAGCGATCTGACGGAGGCTGGGGTTAGTATATACTATGGCGATCTGCTGCACAACGAGATCGGCATCGCGGGAGATGTGAATGGGGGGAAGTCAAGGTATATCGTGGTCAGGACGATTGTCCAGGCAAAGCAGGTCGGCCCGTGGGC
>CEMJ01394349.1:26519-38328 GCA_900068955.1 Clitocybe nebularis | reverse complement strand
TAGCAAAGCGCACTCTACATTTATATGTACAGGTAGTAGGAAAGGCGTGGCAGGCAAATAACGAGTCTCTAGGGGACGGAACCGACACCAACCAATATTGGGTAAAAACCCTGGTATCGGGCGCCAGGATGTTGTGCAAAGCAGCTTCCGTCTTGCACGGATTGGACGGAATCGAGGACGTTCGAGAAGCAGGGGTGTACATCGAGAAAGCACGTACGAGGCTCGATATGGATGACCGACAGCTTATCTCGAGTGTCGATTTTGCGGAGGGCGTCTGGAATTCTGTCATGGCCCTTAAAGGTACCCATGGGTTTATATCAAGTCTTCCCCTCGAGTAAACATCATCTGTCTAGAACAAGACCCCCATACTCGCCCAAGACGACTTGCAGATGCTCACGCCCTTTTTCTTCGTTCGGTGGAGGCGTACCCGAGCCCTTCGGGGTATTTCCACCTTGCCCTCTCTTTCGCGCGTCCAGGCCCATCGCAAGATCTCGAGCAAGCTATTAACAATGCCAGTTTAGCTGTAGAAGGCGACCCCACCGAGATTAGACATTGGCACCTCCTCGGGCTTCTTTTGGCTGCTACTGAGAAATGGGACGCAGCTGGGGAAATATTAGAAAGAGGAGCGGGGCTGGGAGAAACTGACAATGAGGATGATGTTAATTCGATAAATGGTGACCAGCAGAATTTGGACACTGACGATCAGACCCTGCGAGTCCCTGTTTCCATCTCGACCAACGGGGGGGACGTGCAGTCAAGGGACTTTGGAGGTCCTCTGGTGAACGGAAACGCAACCGCTCGGTCAACTACATCAAGTGTGAACGGATCAAGTACGAATGGTACGCCAGACCGCGCCAAGTCGGCCCACGAGCCATCAGATCTAGAGGCATATGTTCTGGACAAAGACGCAGACCAGATACCAGCGTCATCGACGCTGTTGAATCCAACCTCGGATCCCGTCGTCCCCTCGAGACAAGACTTCTACGAGTATGCTTTACAGTTGAGGATGTCCCAGGCTGCCCTCACCGAGATCACGGATGGGGCGGAGGGAGCGGAATTGAAATGGGTGGAGATTTTCTCTTGGATTGCTAACAAGAAGGGGACTCCAAGCGGACGTGAGTGATTCCTATGTCCCTCTCAGATCTCTCAATTGAGAAAAAATGACGACAGCCACACCACGTCCATCTATGGATGGGGGCAGACCATTCCTCGAGAAATCTCCCTCGTTCGTCTTATCGTCCCCATCGGAGAAACCTACCCACAACACTCAATCAACAAACCTCGATTCCTTAACCGAAAAGGAGATCCAGAATGAGCTGCAGCTGCAAGCTATCCCCATTACTATTTCTCCAGCTACGCCCGAGGTGGAGGTCTCACAGCCACGAATGTCTTCCTCTTCCGAAAAGAAAGGGAATGATAGACCACGATCTAAACGCTCATCTTCGATAGACCGAGACACTTCGAAGTCCAAAAAGGTTCAGCAAATGTTGAAGAATCGGGTGCACAAAGGCCAAGCCAGAATAACAACTATTTCTCGCAAGATCGGCAATGGAGTTGTAAGGAATGGCAGTTTGAAGAGGTCGAACTCTACTCCAGGTTTTATTCCAACTATTGCTATGTGACCTTGTACTGATCGATTATGGCTCATAGATTTCCACGCCGTCCTCCGGCAAACATCCTACCAAGCCTCGTCGATCCATTCTCGTAGACGCTTTAGCTCAATCATCCATCACCCTCACGACCGAACCCCGAACGATTCGCCCCCTCCTCCTCCAATACCGCCTCCCCAAGAAACGAAACGAAATGGCAGGATCGCCCGATCCAATCGTCTACTGGCAGATTTATGGTTGATGTCTGCTGCCACATTCAGGCGACTGGGGAAAATAGAACAAGCGAAAGGCGCCATCCAGGAGGCTGAGGTTCGGGACGAAAGCAACCCAGCCGTATGGGTCCAGGTAACATTCTCTCATCTACATCATATGCTCGTTCCTTACAAATAACCCTAACCCCCAGCTCGGGTTGTACCACATGGCGTTGGGTCAAAAACCCCACGCCATCGACGCGTTTCAAAAGGCCCTCTTCATTTCACCTGACGATGTCCCCGCAGCTGTTCACCTGGCCCGTATCTACTTATCCCTCGAAAACCTCGAGAGGCCGCCGACAGGTGGGGAGCGCTGTTCAGCCAGCATTGATCTTGCTACTGGGATGCTTGCCCACCTGACCCGTGGCGCCGCTTGGGACGTGCCAGAGGCGTGGTACTACCTCGCCAAGGCATACGATATGCAGGGACGAAAGGAACGAGCCCGGGAGTGTCTGAACTTTGCCCTGGGTCTATCGGAGACCCGTGGGATACGGGACATTGGAACTGCTGTTGGCTGGTGCATTTGATTACATTTATGCTACCGCTTCCTGGATGACTATGATACAATGCAGAGGTTTTGTTGATCTTTATCGTAATACTTAATACATAAGTTGATCAGCCTTGATTCAAGAACGAACTCCAAACCCTAAACCCAACCTTGACAGTAAACCTAGTTTCTGAGGGCGTACTTCTTACCTACTTCGTTAAGGAGAGACATCGAGATATTTGCATTCAGCCTCCTGGAGCACTTAATAAGCTTCAAGTAATAAGCAGAGCAAAGTTTGACGTTGTTTGCTTGGTTGTAACGTCTTCGGAAAACAATCTATCCCAGCCGACCGATCGACAAAACAGCTCCAACGCTCCGACTTCCCTGACAACTCCAGAAATCCTCTTTAACTAAATCTAAGGTCTAAAACCAAGTAAGTAAACAGGGGTTTTTTGTTCCATAAGCAATAGTTTCCCATAATTTCCCACCCAGAAGACATAGGCTTGCGCTTAATCGGATGGAACGGATTCTGTGCGTTTGCCCAAAATATCCTTCTGACCTAAGTTCAAATTGTTCAACAATTGCCCCTAAATAAATATAGAATAGCACCATTTACAAAACTACTCAGCCACTCGCGGTTTTTCCTAACACTGCGATCCCAAGAAGGGGTTTATCATTCGTTAATCCTCTTCAGACTCACACCTGAATCTGCCGTAATTTCAAATAGCAAACAAGGAAATATCGACAATGACAACCAGCGGCGGGAAAATCCTGAGCACCAGCAGATTTATGTCATGGAATCAAGTTGCCCTCATCTTGGTGCAGATTTGTCCCATGCTGAGATTGAAGAATGTGAAACCAGTGTGATTGCAGTCTGCCCGTGGCATAGGAAAGCCACAGCCCTCACTACGACCCTTTGGTTATACTAAAAATTTATCACACAGGTATGACTTTGACCTCCGTACAGGTAAGAGTGAAACCGGGCTCAGGGCATGTACATATACGGTTGAGGTCAAAACGGATCTTACGGATGGGATCGATAAAGTCTATGTCGAGACTCCAACCGGTGGAAGTCAATGGCGTTTAGTGGAACTACGGCCAGTCTCCGAAGGTTGGTACCCTTTCTAATTCTCTCTTCGCTATAAATTTCGTTAATGATCAGAGTTTGCGGACCCCCCACCGCTTCGCACGACACCCGAGCCACAGCCGTCTGCGCCCATATCACAGGGTGACGACCCTGTTGTACCACTAACTGACCCCCCATCTACCCTCATACAATGGGCGGTACTCATTCTCAACACTCCTAATCCCACATTGAAGGTACGGTACGTTCCCCGTCGGGTCCGCCCCATTCTAGACTTGTATCACTTACCTGTACTCCTATCTTTTATCATGTTAGGTCCAACGCACCCGTCACGCCATTGATCTGTTCCGGAACGGGAAGCTTACCTCTATTGGACATAAGTCGACCAATGCGCCTCGACCCCCTGATGTTCCCCCACGCGAAGAGAATTTTACAAAGAACACCGTTGATCCTGGTAAAGTACGAAACCGGAAAAACCGTGCCGTTATGCTACACGCTTTGGCGAATATAGAGCAATGGGCGTATGTGTACATTAATTGATTTTATGTATCCCCGGGCTGATGTAGAATACTTGATTAGCATTGATCTCGCGTAAGTTTCTGATAATTCCCTACAAGATGTCTAGCAGAAGTGACATGTCTTCCAAAAATACAGATGGGATATCATGGCGCGCTTTGGCCCCACACATCCAGATCTACCTCCCGCGTTTTTTTCGGACTTCACCAAGATGGCTCTTGACGAATCGAAACACTTGTGCGTCCCAAAAAAAGAATAACGTTATGCATTTCCATCAATCTTCTTTCAGTACGCTCCTCACTTCAAGATTAGCAGAGCTGTCACCTTCTACGCCGTACGGCACTATGCCTGTACATGCGTCTCTTTGGGAGTCGGCCGCGGTCACTTCAGACTCTCTTCGTTCCCGGCTAGCCATTATCCATCTTGTTCACGAAGCGAGAGGGCTCGACGTAAACCCAGCAACAATCGAGAAGTTCCGAAAGGCTGGTGATCATGAAAGTGTCAAAGTCATGGAGGTCATACACGCTGATGAAGTAACTCATGTAACGTCCGGACATCGGTGGTTCACATGGGTATGTGAGCAGGAAGGCAACACAGATCCGGTGGAAGCATTCAGGGAGGAAGTCCGGAGGGGCTGGAGGGGCGATGTCAAGGGTCCATTCAATGTCGAGGATCGAGAAAGGGCAGGGATGACTAGAGAATTCTATGAAAATTTGAAAGGGGAAATGGGATTTGTAGGAGGCAAGGGTAATTTCGATGTGACAGCTTTACGCGATGCCGTCGCTCCTATACCAGTCGAGTACGAGAAGGGGGCGTAGGGTGGCTTCTGCCCACCGATCCCCGTCGAACTCTGGTCCTATTCGTCCGTGTACATCGTTTCTCACTCGACGTATAGTTCGTAGCCTACTATCTACATAGGATAAGGCGTAAGGGGGGAATCGGCGGGAAAATGATACAAGTCCGATTGATGTCAGAAGGGCAGACCCGAGGGTCGTTGGGAATATTTCTCGACTTGTGGCGCAGGAGGCGGCGAGTGGATTTCACAAACGCGTCCACAAAGCCAAATAGATCACCATCCAGTAATAGATAAATCACCTGATACATAAATGGTCCGAGCGTCACGGTTGAAAAAAATGTATGTATTCGAGTGATAATGATATCGATCGTCGTTTCATCACATGGTAAATGCAGACAGACCCTAGTCTAAGACTTGAGACTACCGTATTGTGCGTGTAAGTATTCGTTAACCAGCGGTCATTATAGTAGCATCATACAATGAGACCCAAACGATTGTAATTTGTAACCATAAATAGAAACAGCAAAATAAGGCCGATAACGAAAGAGGATGACTTGTTGACGAAGTGGGGACAAGATGAAATTAAGTGTAGGGGGAAGCATCATGACAAGGAACCGGAAAACAAAAACGGAAGGAGGGACATAATTTGTTCATAACTTGAGCTCCGTCAGGACTCGTCTTGCTAGCATCTGATATTGCCAACCGTCCCCGCTGGCCCGTCGGAATTGAATACCGTGTAGAGGCAACCATGGCACCTGGATATTCGTTCATTGATGTGTTGTATATAATATATTGGTGATAACTTACCTTAACAATGTTGATTTCAAAACGCACGGAGAGTGTGTTGTTTCCCATGGTTTCAAAGACGTCTCTATCCACTTCACCAGTTGGAAGGGGACTCGGACTTCTTCCTGACGGGGAAACAGCCCTGCCGGCGAAATCATGAGGTATAGGGGGTAAAACTTTAGTTTTGGTGGGGACGGTGGGCGATTGGGATCGATTTGACACGTCGAGCTCCATAGATGGCGAAGTTCCATTAACGACGTTGTCCTGGACAGCAGCAGGTGGGGGATGTGTAGAGACATTGAAGAAGGACGAAGAGCCGCTAGGAGTTGCTGTGAGGACCGTTGCCGCAGATGGACGACTAGGCTGCTCTCCTTTGCTCTTATCTGTCGATGGCTCTCGGTCTTTTCCCTTTTCGCGTTTCATTCCAAAGGATATTTTGGAGGTTTTCTTGGCTATGGAAGGTCGATTGACAGGTGTTGTACGGCCAGTTTCAGCAGATGAGGTTTGTTGGTGGTGTGGTTGGCGCAGAGTTGACTGGTCAACTGTAGACATATCAATGGAAGGCAGATGGATGCATTCAAAGCCACCCTTATTCTCTCGGTATTGGACCTGCATCCGATCAAGGACACGACGAACATCAGCCTTGATAACAGGGGGCGATTTTGTAGAAGTTGTTGCCACACTGAACGCGAGTCAATAGATATACGACGAGATACAAGTATGGGGGCACCACGGACCTGAAAAGACCTTTTAAGAAGACCGGTTTGAAGTCTTTCTCGTGGGTATGCCTTTCGTCTTCCTCCTTGAAGTTTTCTTCAACCCCATTCGTAATCTGATCTCCATTAGTCTGACCCGCCTGCTCATCTACTTCTTCCTCTTCCTGCTTTTCGGCTACGTTGTTAGCGTCGTCTGCCCGTGCGAACAATCTATCTGCCAGTGGTCTAGTTGTGCCGCTGTAACCGGTCGATGGTCTTCTGTGTCGCCCGATAGTACCACCACCTCCACTAGCACCAGACATCAGCGCAGCCCCTGTACTACTTCTCCTCTCATGCCTCGCAGTCCTTCCG
The DNA here is from genome assembly GCA_900068955.1 of Clitocybe nebularis. Lineage (NCBI taxonomy): Eukaryota > Fungi > Basidiomycota > Agaricomycetes > Agaricales > Clitocybaceae > Clitocybe > Clitocybe nebularis. The sequence goes on along the minus strand of CEMJ01394349.1, from coordinate 31,731 downwards.
TGGGTGTCCAATACAGTTGCAGCTCGTCTGTGAGCACTTCCGAGTGGTTGGCTGAGACTGTGAGTCACCGATTTTTTATGCGAAATGGTTCCTTGATCCCGCTGTTGGTCCTTCTCGGCGTCGTCTCCGACATCAGGCTGTGCTTCTCCGTCAATAGGGACTTCAGGAGTTTTCTTCCTCTCAGTTTCTCCAGAAGGTCGAGGAGACGAGGCCAGCCCGCCCAGGATAGTTCCTCTCTTCGCTTGTCCATGCCGTCGACTGTCATCGCCTTTGCCACCCAGCAAGCTTCCAAATTTTCTGACCAACGTCGCGCCAGCCGACAGTGGGCCATGTTCTCGCTCTCGTTCCGACTCTGCATCTCTTTCCCTATCCCTATCCCTCTCTTTAGGATGACCATCTGCTTTCTCTGAAAACGTCACCATATCAGGCCCTGCAGTCTTTGGAGGTTCTGTAATTTTGATGGAAAGACCATGCTCATCAACTGGCTGTGCAGGGCCAAACATTCCCCCCCATCCCCTGGCCAAGGCCGTAGGCCTCTGGCTCATGCTATGACTTCTACGATGCGTACTGGCAGGTGGCGCACGTGGCAACCCCCGCTTTCCACCATTGCCTATCGTCTTGCTTTCCGCTTGCTGGTTAGATTGAGCGGATGGCGATGGTGGTGGAAGCCCCGGATCCCGAGGACGAGGCTGTGGATGGAATCCTGGAGAAGTGGGCGAGGGTGCAACGGCGTTGTCATATGACATTCCAGAATAATGAGATACCTCGGGGGCTGGAAGGCGCGGGAGCGGCATACTGTAGTCCGCTTTGGTATTTGGTGATGGTGCGTGTTCCCTTTTCGGAGGTGGTGGAAGGGGAGTGTTGGGCTTCGTACCACTGTAAGCTGTAGTCGAAGCACCATCATCACCATTAACGTTGGAGCCAACGGTTGCCGGGCTGGCGAGGGTGTTAGTATCCATAATTGAAAGTTGAGAGCTGGCGAATTGCCCTGGACCATATACACGTTCCCTTTCGAGTTTCTCTCGTGCGAGGTAATACATCGATATCAGGGGGTGGAAACCATTTGTCGGATCTACAGGTTCGCGATTAGCATCCGATAGCAGAGGATGTGAAAGAGTATTTTGGGAATTTGGTGGTGAGTGGTTCATGGGACTCCCAGGTGGCGAAGAGGCAGGTGAAAAAAGTTTCCGGCGGTAGAGATCGAAGCCAAATCCAGAGAAACGCTTCGTCTTCTTGGACGGTGTTGGGGGTTCCGGTTTGCTAGTGCCATTACTATCGAAGGAGATAGCGAGGCTTGAGTTGGAAAATTCTCCCCACCGCCCATTATGGGCATTATTGGTCGCTTGAGACGCTCCATGTCCATTTAGATTTCCTCCAAGAGTACGCTTCCGCTCCCAGTGTTGCACGGCACGTATATAACCCTCCGATTCAAGAACAGTGACAAGTCTCTTTTCGATATCATCCTCGGTACCAAATTCAAATCCCTTCATACCTCGGATGACTTGTCGGTCGATCTCGTCTGCGCGCAGGGGTTCTCGATGGAGCATATGAACATCGGGAGGGCCATTGAAACCACGAACCATCCAGGGATGGCTCATGACTTCGGCGAGAGGAGCTCGAACAGCGGGGTTAGTGACCAGCATTCGCGAGAGGAGATGTTTGCATTCTATGATTGATATTTCATAAAATTAACTAGAAAGAAAAAATGTAGCTCACCCGCACTCAGCCATACGGGATACTCCACAAGCCCGCGTTTAATTTTGGCGTGCAGCGCCGGCATGCTTTGGTCATCGAATGGAACTTTACCACACACAAGCACATAGAGCACAACTCCGAAACTCCAGACATCCACTTCAGGCCCAGTGTATACTTTGGCATTCAAGAGCTCCGGGGCTGCGAAGTACAAGGAACCACAAAATGTTGATAGATTATTAATCGGGTTGAAGAGATTTGACAGGCCGAAATCTATAATTTTTATGTTGCCTGATTGTGAGATGAGTATGTTCTCAATCTTTAGATCTAGATACGCCACATGGTCAATGAGGTAGTACTGCATTGGGCTTTAGTTAACTGACCGCGGTGAACAACGTTATTCTGATGGCAATAATCCAACGCGCTCCCTATCTGCCTGGCGAATTTCCTTGCAACACGCTCCCGTAGTCGGCCATGACTAATGATATAATCCAACATCTGGCCGCCGTTGACGTACTCGAACACCATATAGTAATGATGTTGGTGGACAATCATCTCTCGCATGCCGCATATGTAGGGATGGTGAAGGAGCATTGACAGCGCAGCCTCTCGAAGTGTTCGGATCTCTTTAGATGCATCCTTCGTTGCTTGCTTTGAGGCGGATTCCGCAGTGCTGTTGGTCTGTGAAAGTGGGGAAGGGTGGACTCGGGGAAGAATCTTGACAGCAAGCTAGAAATTACACCGTAAATATTACATACCGCCCTAAAGGAAAGCCGCGTACCTTTTCCCCGGTGATGTTATGAGTGGCTAATTTAACTTTGCCCATGCTCCCTGCGCCCAACGTCTTGCTAAGGGTATAATCGCCTAATATGCGGTTCGAACGACTGGAGCGACCTGACGAGCCCTCCTTGTGCTGTCTTCGTGATGGTGTCGTGTCATTAGAGGACATACGAGACCGTTCTTTGGTCTCCGAGGAACTTGGTGTTGCTGAGCCTGTGCCAGCAGGAGCGGTATTGTACGGCTGCGGCGGCATAGACACGGGCCTAGCTTTCTGTGAGGGCAATGTGCCTCTCGGAACAGCAGTTGTATGGGGGACTGGTGTGAGTGATGGTGGTGACTGCGTATTAGAGGCCGGTTGTGAAATTGGTTGATCAAACTCGTGTCCACCGATCATTTCACCACGCAAGGGCGCAACCTGGCCAGCTTCAGAGTCTTCAGGGACTTTGTTGAGTTGAGGGGCCTGTGATGTCGGGTAGGATGCCATGAATCTGTGGCTGAATCACCAACCTGTGGGATGATGGGCGTAAATCAAAGCGTCCGTGCGCGACAAACAAAGGCTATGCTGATACGAAAATGGGCCAAAGACGGCCAGAGAGAACGCTATCAAGAGGTTGTGGCAAACGAACAACTCGGATCCTTTTTGTCGTTGTGACAAGTACAACAATGTCGGCGGTTGGGTGTGGGACTAATGGTCGGAGTCGCTACGACCCTGCCGCGATTACCTGTCACTCATCTCTTTCCGAATTCTTAATTCTGAATAACTATGTATCTAGAAAGCAGTAACGACCACGTTCCTAATAGCCACTCGAGCGCCGCAACTGTGAAATACTTATTAAACGCATCTGGCCATGTTTCCTGTCAGACTAAACAGGTATGCTACGATATGACCGCCTCAACTACACGGGAGGGAGGCCGGATGATCTCATTATCCGAGAGCAGGCCATGTTGAGGCCAATGGGAGTGCGCCTTCTGTCAAGATGTCGAGCACTGCTAGCAGCCTAACCTACAAGATGTGTGCAAATCTTGCAAGTGACAATGTCACAAACTATACTTGATACGCCACTGGCATCCATGTGCACGATGGGTCGTTGATATCAAACTAAGGTCAGAAATAAACTTATCATCAATTTGATGCTCCATGAGTTGGATTGCTGCCAGTAGGGGAATCCCCATCACTGTTCTTGCTGAGCATAATCCCAATTTGTATTGGTGCGCCCAACGATATTAAAACAATCCTACCGATCTCAAAAGGCACAAAGTAATCGAGCATGATAGACTGCCACTAGTAATCCATCAATATGAATATAATAATACCCACTCGAACATACCGGTCATCTGCATGGTAAAATTAACTGTGCTGTCTTGGTAACACGATTCATGAAACTAGTAAGTGTTACTAAGGTCAAGGTGTGATAACTGCAATGATGAGATGAACAGTCATGACAGGTATTGATACCGAAGGGGAATTAACAACATAAATAGGCCAGCAATAGATGCAGGTCGAACTTGAAAGGAGGGGGTTATCCCAAAGATCGTGGAAAGGAGGACCATCGGTCCTCTCAGCCGGGTCACCGGGAACAAGGGCCCCAGTTTATTTGTTGTAATATTACGAATTCAAGGGCTGCCGCGATAGCTTCATTTCTACCGGATAATAATCAGCAAACCCACCAATGAAAAAAAAACGGCATGACGGGCCCGAGACCACCAAACTGAGAGAGAACCGAACAGTGATCAGTCTTGGTCTGAAACTGTGATTAAAGAAGCCACTTAATGTTGAATAATTCATCCCGATCACTCTTAGTATTCTTTGAAGAAAAAGAATCGTTCTCAGAAAGCGTCCCCACAGAGACCAAATTGTTCAGACCCAATCCCTTTCACGTTGCTTTTGGCGGGGAATTCGGCGTCTTAGGTCTTATGTATATTCAGACTATGTGCCTAGACGACTCAGATGGGAAGGCTCTTATCATCGCGTATGTGGCCATTGGTATTTGAAAAAATAGAACAGAGTGTACACCTGCAGTCAAAATGAATGAATAACACAGGGCGCCTATGGACATCCACATACTCAGAAATAACTATACATACACACAATCCACGAATGCACAATCACTGAGATTTCGTGGACTGATTTTCAATAACAGGCAGCCATTTGACGGGATGGCGGTTGAACATTGGCCATGGAGGGATGACGAGCTGTGAAGAAAAATAAATTAAGAATTTCTGATATTAATCTCGCGTCCATACCAATGCCAGGAATATGGTTGATGCCCCAAATGTACCAAACGTGGCCGTCAATGATTGGAGAGCAAATCCAAGCACGAAAGCGATGACCTGTAAGTAAATAGATATTAATTAGCTGGTTTTCAATGCGGGTGGCTGATGATATTGGACGGCATATAGCGTGCGCTTGGCTTATCCAAATTTCATAGGAATTGGCAACACGGACACGCCCGTATCACTTAGAACGAGTATCTAAAGTAAAGACACGTACGGTCGACGCGATGAGAACGACCTTCGCTATTTGCTCAACTAACTGCTGTCCAGCAAAGTCCTAGAGAATAACAATCAGTTTTCCGATATTAATTGAAAGGGGAATTCAAAATACATACTATCTTTCCCTCAACGAGGCTATGAAGGGAGCTGCTTTGCGACATGGATAGGTATAGTTAATGTCAACGTGTAATTTGGGTGTCGTCACAAGCCAACCTGGGAACTGACTTCGGAGTTTGCCGAGTACCCA
>CEMJ01394349.1:5423-24663 GCA_900068955.1 Clitocybe nebularis | reverse complement strand
CGAATGTGGCCTCTGGACCTAATAGGGGGGGTGAAGTACAAAATGAATAATGCGGGCCTAATTATTTCCTCGTTCTAGGAAGGTTGTAACTCTGGGAATTGGAATTTTTGAATTCTAGATGGGTTTTGAGTCAGTAAGTAAAACTGGTTGAACGACTGGGCTCGGTGATCGACCCAAAGTCAGACATAAGATTGGCAACTCCGACGTAGGCCGCGATGCTTGGCGCTAGGCCTAGGTCGAAATGGGTTGACTTACGACTCGATTCCCTAACCCACGCAGCACCATATTGCGTCTGCCATTAGGAACTCCTTTGGTGTCCAGTCTAATTTCACTTCAACCCTGGCAAACCACCTAAATTCAGCAAACTTTTAGAAACTTAGGATCTGGGGCACACTGCCTTTCAACACAGCTCCAATCCACTCATAAGTTGCCATGACGCAGACTAACCTCCCGTATTCAGTTGATGTGCTCGTTATTGGGGGAGGACCCACAGGCCTTTTGATAACATACATCCTTCTACGCTTGGGACTAAAAGCTCTCAACATTGGTTAGTATCCCCAGTATTTGAGTGTCTGTTTTTCCTCATCGTTTTGTCTCGTAGAACAACACGACAAACTTGAACAGGCGCTCTACGGACGGGCCTGTATGCTATACGCAGGATCGCTGGAACTCCTTGATTTGATCGGGATATATGACCGTATTGCAGATACGGGGTTTATCGTAAAGTTCGTTGCTTAATGAAGCCCTGTACTCCATGGGCGTATCATGACTTAGATCTATTTTACGCAGGAGGGCAGTGACGTACAGAGATGGCGAGTCCACTACTAATAGAGGATGGTCCTTCATCGAAAAGGCACTGGTTGGAAATACGGATTATGAATTCAGGTCAAAAATGGTCACTCGAATGATGCCTTTTGGTCTGAACTCTTGAGTAGTTTCAGTATACGCCAAAGGTATCTCGAGGACGCGATTCGCTCAGCTATTTCAGAGCTGGATGCCAACTCACTTAAAGCTCCAGCGAAGCTTATCAACTACCGCGTCACTGAGTCATCGCAAATTCTAATCACTGCGACAATTGAATACGAGGGCAGAGTTGCTGAGGTGTCATGGTACGTCTGAGGGGGCTCAATGCACACGCGGCTAATATACTCCAAAAGTAAATATGTAGTTGGAGCTGACGGCGGACGCTCCACAGTACGCTCCCTTGGAGGTTTTTCCTTCCCAGGAACTTCATCCTCACACAAATGGGTTCGCCTTGATGCTATCGTCAAGACCGATATGCCGTTGAGCCGAAGCAAGGGTATTGCTCTGGAGTCGCGCGAGCATGGGAATGTTTTGTGGACACCTACGGATAATGGCCGCACTCGAATTGGCTTCGTCTGTCCGGAGGCCTTATACGGAGAGGACGGAAGTTGCATCACCGAAGATGACATCATGGCCGCTGCCAGAAATGCAGTGAAGCCGTTTGAGCTAGATTTTGTTAAGTTAGATTGGTGGACTGTTTATAGTATTGGGCAACGAGTTGCGGACAAGTTCAAGAACGGCCGCGTCCTTCTTGCGGGCGATGCAGCGCATACGCATTCTTCTGGGGCAGCTCAGGTATCTACATTATGTCATGATGGTGTATGTGACACTCACGAAAGCTGTCTAGGGGATGAATACAGGAATTCACGATGCTATCAATCTAGGATGGAAGTTAGCTGGAGTCCTAAGCGGCTTATACGATGAACCCGTCCTCAATACATATGATGAGGAACGTCGTACATCCGCCGAGCACCTTATCCAGCTTGACAGAGATATTTCTGCACTCATTTCAGGAATCATCCCCAGCCACTTCAATGCACCACCTGACGCAGACTTCAACGAGTATCTGGAGACGGTGCTTTCCAAAAATGCATCATTTACAGTCGGACTGGGGATTTCTTACGATGCCAATTTGCTAAATCAAAAACAACCGACCAAGGCATCTTTGCCGGGCGTTGGGGTTGGCCACCACGCGCTCGATGCCCCACTGTTTCGGCCAGGGGATAGATACCCAAAGCCTCTCCGTTCACTGATACCCTTTGTAGGCCGTTTTTGGGTATTGATTTTCGCTGGAAAGCTAGAGCCAACGTCAGACGCAGTTCGTCTGAACTTGACGTGCTCTGAAAAGTATCGTGCATTGCGGGGATATCTGGACTCGCCCAACTCCTTTATACATACCCTTGCCCCGGCATTTGAATTCCTTACCATATTGCAAGGTGAGGGGTGTCTACAGCCTTTGGAGGCCATTGGAGTGCAGCCGTTGGGAAAAACAGTATATGATTTCTCTGGAGAAGCATTCTCGAAGTACGGTGTAGACGTGGGCGATGGAGCGATTGTTGTTGTGAGGCCTGACGGAATCGTTGGCTTCTCGTCATCGCTGGACGGCCAGGAGCTCTCCGCGTATTTTACAAACTTTGTACGATGTTCAAGAGGCGACGCCGCAGATCTTGTCCTCGAACCAGTTATATTACAACATGCAGGAGGTGAAATATCAATCGAAGGCCAAGCAGAATTTTATCAGCCTTCCACGTCAGTTGGAAATGGAACTTGAAGGAGCAGCTTTTGGTCGGTAACTTTTCAGTAGTTAGATCAACGCTTGAACTCTGTTGCGAGTAACAAGTGATAAAGGGCTGTGGTACTTTGCGCTCCGTTTATAAAATGTAAATCCCCTGTACTATCCAAAAGTTTACTTGAAGTTTTGGTGGGTTGTACACCGGTTTGGTACATCCTGACACGAGGGCTTTTGGTTCTCAGGTACATCTTGGATACTGGAAGAACCTGGAATTGGTTAAACCGTCTCGGGCATCTCTATAGGTTCTAGTTAAGGGGAATCTGGCGTGTTGGTCCCCGATGCGTCCGTTTTGCGTGCCTGAGCAGAGAAACCATAGATGTAGGGGTCATTCCCTCCATTCGCTTTGCAGCGCCCTAACGTTGTTTTTAAGGACAATAGATAGGATTAGCATTTGGACACGCACGATTGTTGTCGGCCGGACGACAAATAGCCTTTCGCGCACTTCAGAACTTAGCCCTGTCACGGTAGTGTAGTCCATTTGCGGATCTAGGATCAGAGACTCGTCTTCCATGAAAGCTCGAAGGTCCGCTTCCTGACGGAAGAGATGGGCGCTATATTCGCCTGTAGTAGCGGTGAGTGCGAAATTAAGAAGACGAAGCCGATCCTGCTAACCGTCGATATCAACTCGGGAAAGAACAACAGGGTCTACATCTGAAAGTTCGGGAATGGCTTTTTGTAAGTCAGAAGCCCTGATTCCGGGATACCGCAACATCTCAAATCCACTATCGTTGGGGCCTTATGAGATAGTCGCTGATAGTGTTGTTGGCTTTCCGTACCTTCTCAATACTCCATCGTACTGGACATTGAACCCATGAGCATTCCATCCCTAACGAAAAAGAAGTTATAACTTCCTTTATCTTACAACCAGAGAGCTATGCGGTTACCTGTGGACTAAGCTTGACAGATTTTAGATGTTTGGTTGTATCATGTATAGTGTTCCTGACGGTCTCGAAAGATGACCACCGTTCATCAGAGACAGCCCCTACCTCACGACCTGAATATGGTAAATTCAGCCTCCGGTTAAAAACGCAGAAAATGACCGACCTTTTTCGGTAAGTCTCAGGTCAGCATTATCGCTCCTGATTGTCATTCGATACTCCGATCGAGACGTAAACATCCGATCTGGATTTGAGGCGAGTCAGCAGGCGAAAAAACCTAGACAAGGGGGGCTCACAGGGTTCCTCAGCTCCCTTCACAATAAGGTCGTCAATCATGACCCCAGTAAACCCATCAGCTCGGGTGACGATAAGTGGTGGGCGTTGCAGAGCTGCAAGACCAGCGTTGATGCCCGCTACAACGCCTTGTGCAGCTGCTTCTTCATAACCAGTAGTGCCTAAGTTATGGAATGTTCAGCTATTGCCTTATAGTTTATAGTGACCGCGAACCATTAATTTGCCCTGCAAGGAAAAGTCCCTATCACATAACTATTCAATATTTATGCGATGCTATGGATAAAAGAGCTTACTTGGATTCGTTTGGTCTCGAGCGTAGCTGAGCGGCACAGTCAATTGGGCTCAAGATAAAGGATATTGAGTACCTTACGTCCCAGCTCGCGTGCATCCACATGGTCATACTCGACGCCATAAGCCGGTCTCACCATTTTTACGTTTTCCAACCCTGGAATAGTCCGCATCATGGTTTCTTGTATGTCTTCTGGTATGCTACATGATATGCCATTTGGATAGATTACATCTGCGGCAAGTGTTAATTGTAGGCCAGATATCATGTCAATTTATGTTTACCGGAGTCGTAACCTTCTGGTTCTAGCCAGACGTTATGATTTGCCTTTTCACCAAACCTCAAAACTTTGGCTTCCAGAGATGGACAATAACGCGGCCCTAACAGTGAGAATTGAAAATCGAACTCTGGCAGGAACGTCGTGCTCACTGACCTTTCTTGGTTTCTTGTATATGAACACTCAAGTGAATGTTGTCCTTGATGATTTGATGAGTCGCTGGGGTTGTCACTGTTTGGAAGCAGAAAACTTGATTGGTCTATCAAACTTCGATGAGCAAAGTCAACTTGATTAAGAAACTACATAGACCGCACCGCATTGTCTACTTCGCGATTCAGATAGCTGAATGGAGAAGGAATGTCATCCCCTACTTGCCGGGCCAAACCCTCGAAGTTAATTGTATTACCATCCAGCCTTGCAGGGGTCCCCGTTTGGAGTCGCCCGAGTTTGAAACCAGCCAAATTGAGAGAGGCAGAGAGGCCGACTGAGGGAGCATCGTTGAGCCGTCCGGCAGGAAATCTCTTGAGGCCTTGTTTTAGATACATTACAATTCATCGAATGACCACCGGCGCGAGTTAATTTACCAATGTGAATTTCTCCGGAGAGAAATGTTCCGGTACATACAACGACTTGCGAGCATGGTATTGTTTCCCCCGAGTCTGGTAGAGTCAGATTAGCTACTCTAGCGTAGGTGAGTTTACAAACCAAGTTTTACGCCCACGACCTTTCCCCAACGTTTTGAGGGATCCGAATGGTCAAAAACGAGATCGAAGACACTTCCAGATCGGATGGATAGGTTCGCGTAATTGTGTAGGACATTTTGCATATTCTTCTTATATAACTTCCTATCAATTTGAGCCCTTGGTCCCTATTTAAAGTATTCATAGGAAGTTAGCTGTTGTTATTGAGCAAACGCACCCAGACAGCCGCGCCTTTGGACCGATTCAGAATGTGAAATTGTATTCCAGCCTTGTCTTTTTGGATTTTAGGTACATTCCCGAGGAGCACTTCGTTTAGCATACCTGCAACACGTCCCATAACACCATCGAGCGCATCGACTTCCCGAACTAATGTCCCTTTTCCAACGCCACCGATAGACGGGTTACATGATAGCTCGCCTATAGTCTCGAGTTTTTGTGTCAACAGTATCGTCTTCGCGCCAGTCCGGGCTGCACCCGCCGCTGCTTCACACCCTGCATGGCCGCCACCAATTACACATACTGGAATAACATTTAGACTCTGTATGATGGACGAAATCGGGACACTGACCATCATACCGGTTCTGAATAGAATCCGTGGTACTGTAAAGTCTTGATAGTACCCGCCGAAGGCATGTTGTATTGGTGGCTGCAGAGCGAAGCATGGTTAAATCCACAACCTGGGCCCAAATTTCGGTTTCTGTGGCTGTGCTATAAATTTCAGGACCGGGTATACAACGGTAAACAAATAGGCTAAAATTGATCCATCATATTCTTTGGTACCAACCTATCAGGACCCCAAGTAATTAGGGCACATTTGTTTCATATATGTAGTCCTGAGTATATGATCGTGTTTGGAAAGACGAAGGGCGTCAGCATATAGACAGTTACCTGCTTATTCCGAGAAGAAAGGCTTCAGAAATCCGCGAGTCCCTGGAAAACCCTGGAGCGTGCTGCTGGATCGCTCGTAACTCGCAATTAATCAATAGACACAGTTTGTGATTTCTCAAGTCAGGTTAAATATAGTACAACAGGCTATAATTACAACACTAGTACAATAAAATAGTTAGATGGGCAATTTTAGGGAAGTTCATGTTAAATAGTGAAGGAACGATTGATATATAACAAAGTGATTATCGGTACTCAAAGAAAGGAGGTAGAGATCAGATTGATCCCGATGCCCAAGCCTGTGAACAGTAGGGTGCTGCCCGCCCAATGTATGGAGGAAACGCTGGAAGAGGAGGTTGTAGGGGTTGATGCGCTTTGGATGGAGTTAGCTTTGGCCTGATGCTAAAATATATAAACCAAGGACGGCGACTGACCTAAGAGCAGAATCGTGTTTTAACGTTAGCGTAGGTGATAATACAAAGTTGGTAGAACAGGAAACGGTGGATTGGGGGATAGAAATCGAGGTTGAGGTTGGTCGCTGGGATGTTATATTTTGACTTGGATTAGAAGAGACAGGTTTTGTACATTTTTGAGCGCCTGTACTGTCCCGAGAGCAGGTGTCACCAGCGGCTAAATCATAAAATAGCTTTAGCTTCAAGCAATTCATACAGTGCAATTCTATTCCACCTACGGCAACAGAAAGTTTCTCCGGTGCATGGAAAATAGCCTTGGTACCCACAAGGATTACTATTTGCTACACAGTTTTGTCCAGTGGGACAGCATCCAGGTTTACCTCCCCACACACCGCAGTTTTGGCCAGGTGGACAACATCCAATGCCTAAAGGTATGGTTTAAATGTATCTGTGGACGTAGTCGGTCAAATGTTTACCATCAGAACATGCACTATAGCCAGGATGACATGTTTGCTCCGCCTTTCGAGGGGCAAATATGTTTCCAAAATCTTCTGAAGTCACACCCGGCTTCCGAAGCAAAGCAGGAATTGATCCTCCCTTGACAGGACCCACAGAATGTTCCTCTAGGTGCACTCCTTGGGGGATACCAAACACAAACGACAGCGAGTAATGCCAGAGAAACGGGAAATAAATTAATAGGTTAAATGTAAATCTTGTCGAAAACATAGCGAACGACGAAGGAAGAAAAGAGAAGGTACGGGAAACGAGGATAAAGCGTTCTGCATTTGCACTTACTTAAATGAGTACTGATATCTTCAAACGTGCCTCTATTAGGGCGCACCTCGAGAGATCAGCTGAACGCGCATAGCACAACTCAGGCAGTGTCAGCTAGTGTCAAGAGGAAGTTTTGACACATGAGCGCGTTTGATGAACAGAGACAGTGAATTGATTGTTGTCGTTGTAGATTATTTATAGCGAATATGTCCAGGATCTTCCTATTTTTTTTTGTTACGCTAACTAAATGTTGAATGAATGGCAAGTTGGACAATTGTTGTCGTAGTCGTGGTCAGGCCAGTCAGACCGGTGGTACTATATGTTCTTGTTTGTGTATGCTATTCTTAAAAGGTCAGGGTCAGTTCGGCAATCATAGGCGATCACCAGCCAATGGGGTGCATCGGGTTCACATTGGGCCCGGGTACTAGGATTGAATTTATTAAAGGTCGTTCGACCTCTTCATTCATTTCACCGCAACTTCTCGAGGTTTGAATCCCTGGTTACGATGACTGATCCTGTGGCAGATAAATCCGGTTTCTTACGGATGTACATGTCCAGTCACCCTGATACTCTGGTGGCATATGCGAAATGGTATGGAAAAGTGAGAGAACCGATCAAGAGCGCTGAATTGACAGCAATCGACTCAAAGGTGTGTTGGGAATTCTCCTATACTGAGTTCAGTGGTTTCGGTTGACATCATTTCATTAAGAGCATGACACTGACGTGCACTTTGACGTCTGGCACTAAGAAAGATGTTCGGGTTGCACTCGACCCACCGTTGGCTAGTTATGACGATGTAAAGCCCCGACTGTTGGAGATGAAAGCCATAGCACAAGAAAATCTTGGAATGGTCAGTCTATATTGAGTTTCTCTTTTGGCGCAGCTATTAAACTTTCGTAGATAAAAATCCCTCGAATTACCTCGTTCCATTTGCCTGGAGACACATTCACCACTGCGCTTATTGTTGGCGGGTTGCTTTACCTGGCATTTTGTCCGAGCGACGACACTTTTATACTATCGGCTCCTGCACGCCTTGCCTATCACTCCATAGGGCGTTCACCTTTCACCTACGTATTCTATACCGTAGCTGTGACACACGTGTTTGAGGGCATTTATACATACACACTCTGCCGGACACACAAAACAGGATTTCTACTTGGGGTGAGCGCTTTCCCCTTTCTTTTGTGTTCACAGGACCTGAACAGTTGAATCACATGCAAACGGAATAGGCTGCTCACGTCTTTGCAACGCTTATATTTGGTTTTCCCATTTGGAAGGACCTGCGCAAACGAATCCAAGCAGCGCGTATCGATTCTGTGATGAAGGTCGAATGATGGCCTGTCGACGTCCGAGCTGTCTGTCTACCCTTTTCCATTCATCGGGGTATTCATGTTATTTTGATATTGACTCAAATGTATACATGTAGATTGAACCATAAATATTAGTGGGCGATACCCGAATGTCCTCGCAATTGGTATGCATTCGAGCAGAGTTGGATAGTAACAACATTGCGAATAGAGCGTCGTCCAAGTGTGAGTATAGACAGTTTTGGACTCAGGTCTGTAGAAGTTCCACATCATAGACAAGGTCCTGTTTCTTTGTGTGAATGCAAGAGATCATACGACTAGGGGCAATTTGTTTTTTGTAATCAGCTGAAACAACACTGAAAATAGTATATGATGAGTATCTCCTGGAACAAGCTTGAAAGGCACGAAGGCCTGACAGGGTATTATCATGCAGAATCTGAGTTATCCGAGTTCTGTGAGAGTATTTCCAGATCTACAACTTGTGGGAACCACCCCCACCTTCCAAAGTCAACTCTTAGCTCACCCGTCCGGCCAACGGTTACTTCCACTCCCTCCGCAGTGAGAGCATCTCCCTGGCGCTGGGCGCCTTGCGTTCCAGGACCGCGAGAAGAGATGATGCCAGAAGCGCCGATAACGCGATGCCAGGGAACCGGTGGATTCGTTGCAGGTGAAAGGAATTTAAGAGCTGCCATAAGTCGGCTGTTTTGAAAGAACATTCAGGTATCATGAGAATCGCGACCCATACCTTGACCAACATGCCGAGAATGGTTGGGCATCCCAATCAGTTTCGCAATGTGCCCTACTGTTGGTTAGTCGCGTGTATTTTGGCCTGTCATTTTGGGCAATCACCATAGCTTGTCACTCGGCATGTGGGTATCAATCGAACTTTTTCGTATACCTGTTATAGTCACGGACCATACTTATTGATGCATGGTGGAAGAATGGACAAGAAATGACAACACGTACTGCTGCATGGAACTCTGCGCTATCCATGGATCAAGGTTAGATGAAGGCGAGTTTTGTTTGTCGCGCTTTGTCGCGAATTTATGCCGTCTTGCTTCCACCAGGAAATCATCTTGCTCCATGCAACTTCTGAGAATTAGGCGCTTTTGAGACACATGTCATTTAGGTTCATGACCCGACCGGGGCGGCGGCGTTGTGCTTATGAGCATGCTAGTTACGTGAGGATCATCTTGATTGACTGTCCCGTATATCATGGTCGACTTGCCATATGAACTCTGGAAACGGGTGGCAGGGTACTTGCCAAGAAGAATAGTGTTTTCACTGGTGTCGGTAAATCGCTCCTTCTATGACATTGCTCTCGACACGCGATATGGGGAGATCTGGTGGACCCGCTACAATACGACGATGATCAAGTTTTTGACTCGTCTAAGGTGTGCCTTTTCTTCAAACAAATTATTGTCCTTCTCTCATCGTGAATCCTCCCAGAAACCCAAATATTTCCAAGCGCGTTAG
Organism: Clitocybe nebularis; assembly: GCA_900068955.1. Taxonomy (NCBI): domain Eukaryota; kingdom Fungi; phylum Basidiomycota; class Agaricomycetes; order Agaricales; family Clitocybaceae; genus Clitocybe; species Clitocybe nebularis. The sequence goes on along the minus strand of CEMJ01394349.1, from coordinate 14,776 downwards.
GTGTCTTCACATTGAAGCCCAGTTCCTTGAAATATTGCTCATCAGAGAAGCAACACTTCGGCCGTTACCCCGAGAACAAAAAAGGAGCAAATTTTTAGGAAGACTTTGGCCACTTCGTCCAGGTTATTCAAGCAGATCGAGTTCTGACTTGCGAAAACCGGATCTGCAGGATATAGCCCCCCAATGGGAGAGCTTAAGCACGGAATCCTCGGTCGACCAAATCATGCACGCCATGATGTTCGTTCTTAAAGGCATGGTAAATGTAACCACATACACTTTTCAATGGCAACGTCCTCCCCTCGATATGAATTGTCAGCGGTTTAACAACGTCACCTGGCATGCATTCATGAACTCGTTGTTCAAGCTTGTGTTGCATGCCCCGGTGGTTGGATTTCGACAGCTCCCTTTGGTTAATTTCTCCTGCCTTGAGGAGCTCGAACTCCATCTTAATACCGAGCCCACACTCTCTGGAGATGATCCCACACTGCCAGCTGACAGCGAAAAGATTTTCTCCGGATCTATAGCTCCCTTTATTAACCGTCTCCCTCCGACCCTCCATCGTCTATCCATCTTATCTTCAACTGAAAGCGATCATTCTCCTCTATTCGATGCCCTAAGTCCGTGCTTCCATCTTCGACGGTTAACGTTGCGGCTCCCTTTTAAGAGGCGCCGGATGACCAATGTATCGACTCTGTTCCAATTCGTCTCCTCTCACTCCTCTTCCCTTGTAGAATTGGAGCTGAGACCAAACTACCATCAAGAAGGGGAAAGATATGACTTTGGATCATCTCAGGTTGATAGTTGGTTGAACCGGCGAACCTTATCTGGTTCTGCGCTACCTGGAAATATCGAGATATTGACAGTTCCGGCGTTAAGCAATGATATGCTTATTCCTCTCGTAAAACAGTCTGTCCATTGCCTTACAAATCTTTCCCTTGTGGACCGCTACTTGACTTTCAACGATGTGGCAGAGATCATCGGCCTTTTTTCCGATCGGCCGTGGCAGTTGAAGAAACTATTGCTTGAGGTCAAGAGGCTCTCGCCAAACCTTTTTGACCTCTTGCCAAGTACGTTGCCTGGATTAGTTTCGTTGGCGTTGATTATCGAGGACCCCAATGTAAGTTACACAACCAACTATATCTCTCTCAGCGACACTCATTATGGTTTCATCAGGCCAGCGTCAGACTTTTCCGCGATTTGGGCAAGTACACTTATAATTCCCACTGGAAGCTCTACGACCTTTCTCTATACCTGGGAAGATATAGAGAGGATTCGACGTCGACATCACATGGCGTGTCGCATACAGAAAATCAAATGATGTATCGATTGTCCATGATATTTCCCAGGATCCAAAGCTTCAAGGGACGGGGGCACATACTCCAGAACAATGAAATGGACACCCCCAATGGCTGATACCTGACTATGTGGCACGCCGGACAACTCCCCGGGCCTGCCCGCAGAACCTCCACCTTCTAGAAAACCTCGATATCTGTATGCGGAGATACTAGATGTCGAATCTATCCCAATCAACTCGTCCTGTCATACCATATATGTGATGCCCATCTAAATAAGGCTACAACCCCAGCTGTCTTCTCCATTGGTGGGGGTCGAACACGAGGCAATTGCGAGGCCTGCTCGTCCACACGCTATCTCACGACCAGGCGTTCTGGAAAGATGGGTGTTCGAATACGCCGCAAGAACCATGGACTATGCGACTCCAAACGGGGGACGCTCGGCGAGGCCTCATGGTTGTGAGCCCTCGTACGAGTCATAAATAGATTTCAAGTCCGCCATACAGTTTCATTTTCCCGAGACTGAGAATGCATCAATAACTGATCATTTGAAAGATGGACAGGTTGAGATTAGATTACGAGACAGCATAAGCACACTCATGGGGGTACTGACGTATGGCAATTAGGACTGGCCGATGGGTATAGTATTATTATAACATGACTTTTCGTGCATGAGTTAAGGTTATTTCATTAATATATCCATCGAAGGGGTTAGGTCAGGGATGTCACTCTGTAGAATAATCATGAGGGCTAGGCGCCAGGCAGTCACACCAGGTAGGTAATAGTATACATCCTGGTTATCTGGTAGAAAAGCACAGAAAACACAATGGCTGTAATGTTCTACCTACTACAGTCGTAACTTGCTGTTCGCTCGAATGGCTTCCCCTTTGTAGTAGATCCAGATTGGAAATGGGATTCCAAGAATGATGGCTAAACCCGCAAGCAACTACGGTCAAATATCTTGAGTATATGCATAAAAAACAAAGTGTTGAGGGAAATAAGATTTTACCGAGTTTCCAGGACCAAGGCCAAGCCTGTCGAACATTTGCTGCCCAAATAACGGGAACACAAAACCGAGGATAGACCGGAATACCGACGCCGCAGCCGTGGCGCTAGCCGCGTATTGGAAAGCATCAACGAGGTAGAGCTGGATAGGCAGGCTAGAACGAATACAGCGGGTTAGCGGAAGCACACGATTCACAACAAACCAAGTGTCATACAAGGATGCCATCATGCCAAAACCAAAGATTGAAGAGCCGATGATGGGCATCATCCAGTGCATCTTTGCCTGCGCGGACCAACCATACCAGCTAGAGCATGGATGAGTGCACCCACGACAGGGCCATTACTAGATTGCTTACAATAGACCAACAGGAACGAAGAGAGATCCAAAGAAGAGCGCAGGGATCCGCATTTCCGGCTTTCCTTTACCTCCATTTTTGTCTGCTAGCTATTGGGAGTATGAGTTTCTTGCAGATCATTAGAGAACTAAGAAATGGCCCACGTATTTGTAGACCTGATCAGCTGACTTAGCACCGAAGATTGTTGCAAGCAAAAAACCAATGCCAAGGCCTAAATATGCCAGTCCCCCGACTCCAGGACGAAAGCCATATGTTGAGGAAAAGAATTCTGTGGAGGTAGTATTTAGCTAACGTGGATAAAGGAGAGAGTGATGCCCACATACGTGCAAAGGTGGCGAACATTAGATAGAAAATACCTAGATGAGTTGCATTAGTGACAAGGTGTGAGGTTTGTTTGTAGAGAGCAAACCATATAAACTATTATCATTTAGTCAAGTTCTGGCAAGAGGGTAAAGGGGACATACAATGCCATGTAAAGACTGAGGATGAAGCAAACAAAGCTTCGTGTAAGCATCATGATCGGCCGACTGAGGTTATCCCAGAGATAATGAATCTTGCTATCATGTGTGTTAATGAATGTTGGTATTTTGGCGAGTTGTTCAGGATCCCCGGAGCGTCTTGCGCGCCTGAGACGGATGACAGGGGCGTATGTTTCCCTGAGAAGAGGGATACCGATGACTGCTGAAAGTCCACAGACACCTGTAGCAGACCACAGTTAGGGTGGTCAACGATTTGAAAATCTGTATACTCGCCGGCGATGGTGACAAAGACATATCTGATACCGACCGTCTGCGCAATGAAGCCACCGGCGATGGGACCGACGACAGGGCCTATGTTACCCGCGTGAGCAAAAATAATGATGGGGGTTGTAAATATAACCTACCGATCAGGGGGCCTAAGCTGAAAAGAGCCATTGCAGATGCACGATCCCGTTCCGAAAAGAGGTCACTAACTGACCCACCGCCACAGGCGATTGGTGCACTTCCAGAAAACCCCGCTAATTATTGTTGAATCATATTAGGAACGTCTTCTCATGGAATATACAACTGACCAAGGAAACGAAAAGCTATCAGCGACCCTGTGTTAGGAGCAAAAGCGCATCCCAAATTAAAACCCAGGGAGAGGATATTGTTGATATGAAGTATCTAGGGGTTAGAAGTTGAGGGTGGCTTCTGGTGAGATATTTAAACGAACGTACCCATGTTCGTCCATACATTTCGGACAAGGGCGCAAGAAATAATGGCTCAGAAAAGTGGGGGTAAGATTGGCTATCCCACATGAATAGTGTACTGTGAGGCTCACCCCGATAGCAAAGGAAAGCAGGAAGATGCTCAAAGTCATCGAGAGCGTTGTCACACTTGTTATTGAGTACCTGACAGCAACCTCGCGGAGACCGGGGGCCATCATCGAACTAGCTAATGGCGATACAAAAGTATACATCGATATCTGGACATGCGTGTCAGAAACATATCATGTTCACGGGACGGAGAGTGACAAACGATAGCCACAGCCATCCATTTCTTTCCACTTGACCAATTCCGAGCATTGGCAGGATCTTTCCCCCAATCATCCTCTAGGTCTTCAGCCATCTCCTCTCCCTCCGTCTTTTCCTCAGGTAAAGGAGAGTCGCGTCCGTGGGGGAATGTGTCATCTACGTTCGCCGACAGTGCTTTTTCGGGGACGTGTGTCAGGGATGATGTTGTCGAAGCTACCATGTTAGGGTATTGTCGTTTCAGGGAATGGCCTTTGGGGTTGAAAGCCAACTGGGATGAACGGAAAAACCCAGTAATAATTGCCTCTTTATGAGCGAATACGCGACTACCGACGGATCACCTACCGTATGACTTAACGTTATGGAGATTTAGTCAACATGGATTATCCGGGACCCCGACCGGTTGTCCGGCAAGGATACAAGGGAGCTCTATACAATATTGTCGAGGAAGAAAGGCCGTAGGCTCCTGTGGGATCAGTGCTAATGAGGTTCCGAAGGTTTTTTCTATGCGTGGCAGCCCTGATGACAGACATACGCTGGAGACGATGATAATCAGCGATAGTCCTGCTCGTCAGGGCAATTTGCAAAGAGAGCCAAGACATGGGCCGAAGGCCACATGAGACCACATGTGAGTTCTGCTTGTGGCTTTTCTTGGCAGAATATCTAACATGAACCCATCACGGGGTCGGTGCCTATCTAATTATATCCGTTGGTACGCCTTTAGCCTTAGTCGCCATCGCTGAAATACAGCTACTCCCAAATTAACTTGTTGGGAATCGAAAGGTATTGTGAAAAGGAGCTCTTTACTAAGATCAAATCAGATCCAAGGCGTAATGATTTATTGGAGTGTGCCTTACATGTTAAGCCGCTGATAATATCGTAGGATGTCAATCTATCAGTGGCGTTTGGAGCTCATACACCTCGGTTGTATTCAGTACCGGCGTTGGATTCAAGTTGGATTAGTGTCTAAACAAGAAACGAGCGATCAATTACATCGATATGATTATACAATCTAAATCAGGCGTGAGAGTGACGATATTTGTGCATAACATGGCAGGCTGTAGCCTGCCACTCACCACAATGGCAGGAAATCACACCTCAACCAGTGCATAGTACGTAAATGATCGCTTCTCACCTGCGAAAATTCCAGCACCCGTCTCGTGGAGGATAAGACGAAACTGAGCCCTCGGAAAGGCTATTTTTGGGGCGTGCATATTCCGAGTCGGACCCTAGGAGCCTAAAAATGATTCAGAAGAATGAGCGGAGACCTCAGTTCTCGAAAGCGTGAACCCCAGAACAGAAGATAGATTGAGCCCCAAAGTACTTAGCTGTGTAGTACGGTATTCGATGTTAGAAGGCGGAGCCGTCATGAATCACTATCACCACTCGGTGATTATCAGCCAACAGTGGACATCTCCTGAATTATTTCGGAAACTTTAGATGGTGGATTATCAGGTCTAAAAATGGTGTGAGCGTCGATCAGGCATCGGGTTGCCATGTTTACAGATTCAAAATAATGACGCATGTCGGTACGTATATTTGTCACATCAGGCTCGGATTTCTACTTATTATAATTTATAGTGATACAAGCAATGCTATAAAGTAAGGGGTCGGCTGGGGACCATCGGGATGTGTGTGTACTACAAAGTATATGCGAACGGGAAAAAACACTCTAACAGGATATCCGCAACTTATGCATCTGTGCAGCGAGGGTATATCAAACCGGGTGAAATGGATATATATCATTCCAAATTATGCTTACTTTGGAACCCCCAGAATTTTTTCTTGCTATCGCTGTTAGGATGTTCATGGACAGACTCTTGATCCCCTTGATGAGCTTTCCCAGTACTCGACAGCTGAACTTGGACAGTTGAAACCTCCACCCCGGGCGCTTCGACAGTTGACATCGTATCATGCCCGGAGTGCACATCAAGTTCCCTCTCCCATCGGAAATTGCTTCGCCACCCTGTGGTGGTAGTTCCCTCCGCAGTAGTATTAATGGCTCCGTTGTCGAAAGTCCCTGTTGTAGTAGTTTGTTCGCTCGTTTTCGTAGTGCCGTTCCAAGTCGCAAACCGAAGGGAAACAGGACCGGCATTCCAAGTCTTCCGACTTTCTCGCTGACGGAGCATTGCTGTCACTATGATTGGCATGTTACACACAATCAGAGACACACAATCCTCGGAGATAGCTGCGATGACTTCTTTATGACCTCTACAAGAGAGCGGTGAGTATCTTAACCAAAATAACTCAGTTGTTAACTAACGCGTGGATGAAAATGAACGCTGCGTGCACAAGTGACACTACGGTCGTCATAAGACAGGTAGAGAATATTACAGCAAGCCTTCGACGGAGCTTCTTGTCATTGAGGTGTCGAATGATTCTAAGTGGGACTGCAATCAAAATGGAATCTGATATGATATCGGCTGTAATCGGGTTTGAAACACATTCAGCGCCCATGAGAATTAGGTCTACTCACTGACAAGCTGAAGGACGACCACTTGGCGAGTCAGAATGCATTGCGGACTGTTGTTATTTTTCCAACTTGGCTCCGGCTCGCATACCCAGAACAGCTGGGTCACCAGAATGACGCTAACAAGGAAGAAAAGAGCGGCGACGATGTATAAAATGCGGCGTCTCGATGGGCTTGGATCGATTCGAATAATTGAGAATAAGATCGAGAGTCTGGCACACCTAAATCAGGAGATGTAAGTAGCCTATCATTGCCACGATAAGTTTAGCAAACTCACCAAACTACAGTGTAAAATGGGGCCGCCATGAGATAGTACGCCGCTACCATAGCTTCTTTGGGGCTGGAGTTGGTGATATGGATAAAGGAACCAGAAAACATGAGGAATTGAGAAATAGCTGAAGCAAGGGCCCAGGCCTGTTATAGTGGTTCGTGCTGAGCAAACGAGCGAATGATACAATTATGTGAGTATTCACGTCATCTGCCCAATATCTTCCCCGCCGAATCCATAGGCGGTAGATCGTCGTAGCGATAGCGGGTACTGTGCATATAACGGACGCGACTGCGAGAAGAAAAATGGGAAGAGTCCACCGTTTGTTGTGAACCTTATCCTGAAATGAAATAGCACTCACTGCCTATCTTCACGAGAGGGTCCGATACGTCCAACATTGGGGTCGCTGTATCGACACATAGCCCTGCTTTATGTGAACCCACGATCAGGGAAAAATGATACACACGATGGAAACATACATTGGTAGCGTCTAAATAAGGACAGAAGCCATGGCTATTTCCGATCGAACTCTGACACTGCGGGCTGTCATGCATCAAATGTGAATAAGCATGGCAACTTTAACTTTAGGTTCTCAGAAAAACGACTTTATCTGCCTCTCAAAGCAGTTTAGCCATATCGAGGGATGCTACTACGGTGTCACACAGTGAGCCAAAGCCTCTCACCCACAAGGAGTATACGTGTTATCGAGGGTTGCGGGTAGCAGCCCGAAGCCTTGGGAAAGATAATGACTGTGTGATAATATCACGCTGGCGACAATGATGACTTCTCCAAGCTCCAAGGTAGCCAAAGTCTGGGAAATTCCGAGCGCCGTTGATCGCGGGGATTGGACAAACCCTGTTGTAGTGAAGACTTTTTGTATTCAACATGTGTTGTTCAAAAGCGAATATAAATACATCGTTTAGAAGAGGGCGCGGCTTAACCGTGGGATGTAAAGTACAACCGGGAATATTCCTCGCAATCATAGAGAGGCCTGATGCCGGACGACAGGGAGCTTAGGGGGAAGGATCCCATTGAGTGAAGATTTGATTTCTGTGGAGGGTACAAATAAGTCATTGAGACCAAATGGAAAAATGATGAAATCATACGCATAGCAAGTATGCCGCTATAAAAACGGCACATGGCCAGATTACCTGGGAATGCTATCAGCTGAGCTTCTTTGGATACATTATTTGAGTAGTTCACCAATCCCAATCCAAAGGTTTTCATGGCCAGACCCTCTCCAGACGGAGTTGACCTCTCCTTCTTCATCTTGTCCCCATATAGGATCAAGTTTGGCAGTTACTTCTGCACCGCACACCGCCCTTACAACATCCTTTGCGTCACCGTAACTTCGAGAATGTCAGTTGACCCACATAACGGTATGCCGGGGTTACTTCTTACCCAGTTGCAAAGACGACGACGTCTGCATCCAATACAGAGCCATCCTCGAACTTTAAGCCGTGTGTGGTAAACTCCTTGATGTCAGTCCCACTCTTGAGTTTGATTTTTCCGTCGATAATATCTTGGCTACCACCAGTGTCTATTACGAAGGTGAGTAATCGGAGGCTGTCTCAATATGGCGATAACATGCCAATGTAATACCCTCCTCCCCTTGTAAAAAGAAGTGGAAGTATCCCTGCATCATCAGGGCCGGAATTTGTCTTGAACCCAACCCTATTTAGACCCTCCAAGATATCCCTGGAATATAGATTGTCAATTCAAATGATATACGGACTGGGCGGAATACAAACTTGTCAATTGTTTGAGCAAAGTAAGGTGTGAGACGTTGATGGAGCAACTTAATGACCGCGAATGGGAGGGAGGCATTGACACGATCAGCATAATCGATAACAGTGCCCTCATGGTAGAGGCCTAAAAACGCAACAATAAGATGGAGAACATATCCGCATATGTGACATACCGCCCAGTACTATATCTGCGACAACTTTCGCCGACATTACGTATGTAGATGACCGTTGGTGGCTAGACGAACGAGGTAAGTTGATGGCATGGTCGTATGCAATATGGAGAATAAACACATCGTTACATCTACTCCGTGCCTATAGAAGTCCTGGGCAATATCGTGACCTGTGCCATGACTAAATACTGAAGTTCCATGTACTTTCTGGCAAGCACTTACCGGAGTTGCATGCACCCACGACGACAGCTTTCTTCCCAGAAAACTCAAGGGCCGATTTGAACGTGGACGAGTGGTATATCTTGCCTTTGAATTTTTCCTTTGATCATAGAATTGATACTCGGGGTTTGGAGATGTTCTCGAATGCTATCCTTACCTCATTCGGAACTTGAGGTTTGTTCGCCACGCCCCCGCCAAAGCCGGGCGTAAAAATAAGATGCTTCACAGTCATAGTTCTGGGTGCTTCGTTCCCTCTGACAATGGTTACCGTCCAGTTTTTTTCGACATCATTCCATGATGTTCCTGTAATCTCCGACGATGTCCATACACTCA
>CEMJ01394346.1:39137-50977 GCA_900068955.1 Clitocybe nebularis | reverse complement strand
GTGGCCCAAACCGGTGTACATGATAGTATAGGCTACTACACACTTGTGCACCGCGGCCTCCCTCCTTCGTATCAACGGCTTCAGAGCCCTGTTTGTCAGCTTCGTTTGTCGAGGAACCATGCTCCTCGACCTGCCTTGGGGTCCCAGGTGGCTCGGTTCTCGTTGGGCGATGGTATTTGATATCTCAAGGTGTTTTACACTTTGAGGTTCCGATTTTTGACCTCAGTATCAACTCGGCATAGTTTCCCTAGGTTCCAACGCGCTGTCAACGTGTACCTCAGTATAGTGACAGCTTCGTTTCCAATGTCCCACCTCCCCCGTGTTGGTGGAGCAGGGTGAGACAGTGGCTGTCGGGAACAATAGATTCAGGTCGGCGGCGAGTAGGCGGGTGTAGAGGGGTAGGATTAGACATGTGGTGAGAGATCGAGGCATTAAAGGGAGCCATTGTGGTCCTCGGGAAACTGGTCTCTTACGCAATGGAGTCGCCTCTGGCATATGCTTTTGACCATGGCCTTTTTTGACGTTGGGCGGGTGGTAGCTTGGTATTTGTGCGGTCTTTTGCGGGTGTCCCCCCATATAATCCTACATGTAGATTTTCCCGCAGATTTTCCCGACATCCTCAGAGCTGCAGGTAGAACACTCGTTAGCACAGGCGGTCGAAAGTTCAGAACCACTCACAAGTCACGTGGTGCACAATTTATATATGTTCCTTTGATGTTGGCCTCCTCGCTGATTTTCTCCTTAGCAAGAAACACCATGGGGCTCCCGTATATCAGCCGTACGTTCTGCAAAAGCAAACTCGGATCTCATATACCTGAAAATCGAGAAGGACACAAAGATACATGAGCGCGAATACGATATCCTGCTTCTAGGTTCGTCTTTGATCTCACTTGCTACCCAGACTACAGCCAAACTACAGCCAATAACACACCTAGGCGTACCCCACTCCGGAAAAAGCACCGTTATCAATCAAATGAAAGCATCTCATCAGGGTTGTTTTTCCGACTCAGAACTCGCGGAACTACGTCCTATCATATACAAGGTCATCCCCGACTCCGCCCAGGCCATTATCATGCACCTGCAAAAGACTGGGCTTGAATATGTGCACCATGGCAACCATGCGCTCGCTGACAAGACTCTCAATTACAGACTTTCCTCTGGCCCCGCCCATGTCCCTAATACGGGCCGAAACTCCCCCTGAAATCGCCAGAGCCATACACTAGTTCTGGATGGACCCTATCATATCGAAGCTTCTAGACGGACATTCGAGCGAACTCTGTCTCATGGATAGTGGACCCTAGTGAGTACCGTCCGACTTTTCTCCCTTGACCTGTTTCCCGACACCCTCTGTATACATAACTTCCTTAGCGAAGTTCTGAGGGTAGCTAAATCTGGCTATCTTCCAAACGAGACAGACACGCTGCGGGCCCGATCAAAGCATCAGGGGATCATGGAAACGCGGTTGTTGATGGGCCAAATCCTGTGCGTCCCCTCTTCCCATCCCTTCTCTACCACTGACTCATCAGATAGCTTACGCGTATTCAACATCGGAAACCAATGCCTGGAGCGTAAGAAGTTGATCCACTACTTCGAGGGCGCTACCTCTATTATCTTCTGCGGTTCCCTGGCCGACTACAACGTGGTACTGCTAGAAGGGAGGTCGTGTACTTCCGAATCTGAGCTTCTAGTCATAACTTCCCCACGCAGAACCCCATGGCCGAATCACTTTTGCTCTTCGAGAGCATCGTCAACTCGCGCTGGTTCCTCCGAACATTCATCATACTGCTCCTCACGAAAATCGATATATTCAAAGCCAAGCTGCCTAAGGTGTGAAATTCTCGTTCCTGGATTGTTTCTCGGATTGCCTGTGCTTCCCGGTTCCCCGTTCTCCTACCCATGCCTAACCGAACCCAACAGCTGATGTGGTACTTCTTGCACGCAGGTTCCACTTGAACACTACTTTCCAGAGTACACGGGCGGCGCCGATGTCAACAAAGCCGCAAAGTACATCMTGTGGCGCTTCATGCAAGCGAACAGGTAAAGGCTGGGCGTGTATTCGCAGTAGGTGTTGTTACTCCTCTTGTCCACCCACCCGTCTCCTTCGCCCTCATTTCCTTACCACTCACCTTGTTTTTCCACGTCTGCGGGACTTGTGGAGCTGACGCAGAACATATCTCTTAACCACAGCGCCACACAAGCCACAGATACGACAATTTTCAGACTGGTCTTTACTGCGGTGAAGGAGACGATGCTCCAGAATGCGTTGTGGGCGGGGCATCGACCGGACGCAGTTGGCTTAATAGGATCTGGATGGCTCTTGTAAGATCATAACCGTGATGTATATAAGCCGGTCGGTTTAATGTAGCAATAATATGTACATACCCGCAGGCTGTGGCGGGACTCGACGAACGGAAGAGTGCAGAGTGTACCGATAATGCGCGATGGGTTGAGATTGGGATGTAGAAGTGGGCACTGCATTATAAGAGTCATTTAGAGGGACAGGTGGACAATGTTAACGAGCTGATGGGTGAGTAATCAATATTGTCTCACAAGTTCACATCTCGTTCTCTCGGTATATGCGTAGGAGTCATGGTCGTCGACATTATTCCCCATTCCAAAAGGCGCAATATGTGGCACATGATTTAGTTGCATCAGCGCATAAATCTCGTCTTCCTTCTCTCATTCCGTCCACATCCGCTCTTCAATAGTCTTTCAAGAAGACGATCTATCTCGTCTTCGTGTATCAAGGGCCGGCACTCGTCTAGTGGTTCTTCCGAATAACGAGCGAGCTGTGTATTTTGGAGAAAATGGTACGACGAATCGCTTTTCGACTACAGACTCGTCACAGTCTATGCCTCTTGCAAACGGTTTTGAGGTGCCAGATTTTTTGAATATCTTTCAAGTTCACTGGAAGTGTCGCAACCCTGCTGGCAGTAGCGGTATGGGTCGCGAAGGTTCAGATGGTGTCTCGTTGACGCCTATTCACCATTGGAGTTTTCCCTCTTCGACTTTCGGGTTCACACCATACAGAAAACCCATAAATTCTCATTCCATGTCGCGCCCCACAACATGTTGCCCATGAGGAACAATTTAACATACAAAAGCCTGTCTCAACAACTTCATATTTATACAATTAGCAACCACAAATCTCAACAAGGATACACTCCACAAGTAATGTGGGGCTTGTCATTAGGATGACGATAGTCAAACTTTACAAGGTGAATCAGGTAACGGGATGTCAAGTACATCACTCTATATACCAGGTTCTAACTTCCTGCTCGTGCGATGATCAGATGCCGATCGTTTAAAATTGTATCTGAGGGTCACAATAACACCATCCAACGCCTGTCTAATGGTGGGCCCATAGTAAGTCTTAAGTCAATTCGTAGTCGTCCTCCGGGTCATAATCTTCTCTAGGAAATCGAGAGCGTGTTTTCTGGCGGTCGAGGTCGAGATTACATTCCTTAAGGTATAATGTCCACTTGGCTATCAATGGGACGTCACCGAAGTCGGTTAGTATCCACCGGAACCAGGAATACTTCGTTGTAGTTGGACTTTTTGTTGAACCAAGACTGAGTGACCATCATATCGGAAAAATGTTAAATTGTTAACCGTAGCGGGGGAGTATGAAAACGCGACACACACTTTTCGGGTGCTCCCACCTCCCGTTACCATAACGCGGGCGTTCAAGAGTCATGTAGCGATATAAGCGCAGGTGGTAGAGTCGTGAGACTGGGTCGCGTCACCCAATGACATTGTCTTTTGTGAGTGGAACAATACTACGGTGGAAGAGAAGACTTTAGCATTAGAATATAAGATCCTTGTTACTGCTTCACAAGGGACAAAACTCACGCTCATCCTCTCCTATCTCATTTGACGATGATACCATCCCCGCCCATACCGGTAGCGATTGGGAGATTTAGTTGTTGGGACGGGAATCTGCCAGTCTTAGAACCAACCTTGGACCCTTGCTCAAGTGACGTAAAAACGGACCACTACTAATACCAATGGGTGATGACAACAATTTTCGCCCATTCGAGCCATAGCCTAATCTTTATATGGCTTAACTCTTTTTGTCTTGGACTCAGCCGAGACTGTATAAAAGGACGGAGGCTTATAGACATCCATTCAACTCCCCCCTCCCATCCTCCTTTCCTACTGATAATACAATATGTTCGTGCGTTTTGCCTCCCTGTTCGCTCTTCTTCCTTTGCTCACGGCAGCAACTGCTGTTCTACGTGACGTTGAGGCTCCTAGTGGTATATGCAGTCAGGGAAAGCATCACCTGTGCTGCAACTACGTGAGTAGATGTATTATAACGACAGACAAATGACCAATTGAAGCTTGCCCCCCTTCACTAACTTAGATCTCAGGAACTACCCCATGTAACTTGCTCTTGGTTTCTTGTGTCCTTGACTTACCAGCTCTCACCATGTTGCTCAATTCTTTTAGACAGCTGCTATGTAGATCAAGACAACGCTAGCTGCAGTGGTACCACTGAAGGATATTGCTGCAAAAGCTACTCGCAGACCCCACGTGTATGAGCCATCTTTCAAGACCTGTGACATTTTTCTCTTTGCTTAAATGATTTTTTCTTTCTGTAGGGCTATACCGGAGAGGACTGTGTTGCAGACAGGGCCTGATACGGAGTGATGGATGCGGGGGTGGCACCGGGGGAATTGGGCTGTCATTAACACGAATTAATACAGTGATTCAGGCTTATCAATGAGGAATATGATATAAACTTGCCATCCATATTCAAGCACTCAGAATAGTTGCACAAGAAATCTAGATGAATATATCTTTCATTATTCTTTCATGTAGCAACTTCAGGAACACCATATGAACAGCTACAGTGAGGAATTTTTTCCGAAGTCACATCTACCGAGATGGGGGGTTAATTGGAAGGCAGTGCTTAATTATCTGTATGAACCCCCACTACCCACATCTCATAATTCCGTTCATTCATGTCTATAGACGCGGATGCGACAAACCCCCTGTCTTGTGGCGAAGGCAAAGGACAAAGTGCATGCCCTGTTTGTGTCTTGAACATTGGCCACGTGCGGGCTGTCATAGCACCCTCTGTCCCAATGTTCCACAGATGATATATATCACAATGGCAATAGAGGTCAAGGTATTTATCAGGCGCATACCACAGTCACTACTAGGATGCTTGGAATCTACTTACTACGAACTTCTTAACTTAAAGAGATACAGCAACCGAACCTGATATGACTCCTTCTGAATGCGATGGTAGGTCTTGGGTCTCCGAAGAATACTTGTTATGATCGGGCCTGCATCCGACTTCTGTAGCATCTAGGGCTGCCAACCGTACCGTCGGACGGTTACGGCCGTCAAAATGACGGTACGGTTGGCCCGTCTGCCGTCCGTCAAGTCTGATGAGCAGAGCCTCAACGGGTACGGGTACGGCCGTAGTACGGACTTCTACGGTCGGCGGTAGCATGGATCGATTAAGTGCTGGCACGAAACATACAAATGTATATATTAAGATGTCTCTCAGGCCATCGGGTCCTAGAGCAGCCTGATCCGACATGTTAAGAGGGGGGTGTCAGACTTTGCAGCTATGGTGAGGTGCATTTTATCCCATTTCCTCACCGTAAGAGCACCCACCGGCAATGCTGTAAAATTTTGTCACTCCCTGTACACCTATCCCCGTGCTTTCAAGGTCAAAATGCAAGGTAAATTACCAAACTTTGGAACCTGCATACTTGCGGAGCATAAGCCCTGACATACCGGCAACTTAACATATATAATATTCCAGGCTTGACACCGCCAGCGGTAGAACGGGGGAACAATCGAGAGGCCAATGGGGGAATTCAAAAGATTGATATGTATTTTCCAAATAATGAGTGCGCCCTGAATGATGTTCGATGTTATGGCCTTGGTGGGGTCCGTGAGCCTTTTTCAATCTTGATCCTAGTCTAATCGGAGATTACCGTCTGATACCGTCTAATGCCGTTGGCGGTCGTACATTAGACGGTATTGGAGGGTCAATGACCGTCCCGTCTACCGTCCATCTGAGTGGCTAAGCTGAGCCCACACGGGTACGGGTACGGCACCCGTACTGCACGGTCACGGTGCGCGGCCCTAGTGGCATCACTTTCCCGTCAGGCTTTCTCCAGAGGTCGTATTTAGCTCATCAAAGCCTGACGCGCGTAGGGACTAGCGCATCCACATGTGGAATCCTATATTCCGCAACATATTCCTTGACGCTCATACTGGGCACCATCGGCCAACACCGATATATCTTTAAAATCGAACTCTGCTGATGTTGATGCCCGATGAATACTGAGCCGCGGCTCCCTCAAAAGGGCTCTGGATCCCGTTTCTCTTCTCACCACCACCACCACCACCACCACTAAAATTCCACCCATGCTGCTGCTGCCAATACTGTGTATATCCTTCCCCTTCGTCGCGGCATGAGGGATGACGGTATTCCGAGTGTCGAGTGAGCTAGTGGTTCTGCCAGGCCAAATGATGTCATACAAGATCGAACTAGACCCGGTATTCGTGGCCATGACCAAAGTCTTTGGCATTGAGCCGATAGTGTCCTGCTCTGGCAGCGTCACGGTAGATAACAGTCTCTACCGGAATTGCACCATTTCCTCTGGCGCCAATGGGTTAGCCCTAACGCCGTTCTGGTGGGGAGCCAGTTTCGCTGACTATCCAATTTGGGGAGATAGGGCCCCCTTTGTTACAGTTACAATAATGCCCTTGGGCGACTCGTGAGTTTCTATTTATAACCGCTGTACATCCAAGACAGAGCATTTCATGAGAATACCTTTGATATACCATTGGACTCTCAACGTGTTCTGGCTCGGTCCTCACCGATACACATCGCTGCAATTATTACAACAGTTGTAATGATCAGCATCACAACTACTCATATGTGTTTCTGGAGCACACAGATCGCCCTCCAAGTCTCACAGTGCTGTGGGGATAAGGACTGGGTAGCAGCGCTGCCAAACAGCCACCGACCACTATAGTAGTTAGTGACCAACCTGCAGACACAGGATCCTCTCAGGGCGATGCAGGAGCGGCACAGCCGCTGACTACAACAGTAGGTAGTGACTAACCCATGGACATCGAATCCTCCTGAGGCGATGCAGGTGCCCCAACCCCAATATCAACACCTTTTTCGAAAGGCGCCAACACCATCCGCTGGCGCCGTAGCCGACGGAGTAGCAGGAGGCCTCATAGCGATCCTTTTGGTTGGAGGTTTATTTGTTGTCCGTCGACACCGAGGGTGGGGTCCTTTCGGTGACTGCTTCAGATGACTTGTCTCCTTTTGTGACCCATTCTTTGAGTTCACGACGGCCATCAAGAACGATAGATCTAGGTCCTGGGGCGATGCTTTTTGGTGGAGATACGATTCACAACGATAAGCGAGTGGATGAGGAGGCTGACTCCCCATCCCCAGCCGTTGCCCTTGGACGCCTTAAAGAACGATTTGAGAAAGACGAAGCGGGGTTGTAGAGAGTTATAATTAGATATGCGGCGAGAGACTGAGGCGTTGAGGGAAACCATGAGATAGATTGTAGTCCTCGGGAAACTAGTCTTTGACGAAATCGAGTCGCCTCCGGCCTATGACTTTGACCATGTCCCTCTTTGACATTGTGGCGATAGCCCTTTGACCTCGGGCCGGTGGTAGTTTGGTATCCAGCAGATTTCAGCTGCTCTTGTACGGTCTTTTGTGTACGTCCCCCCATATAATCCTATATGCATAGTTTCCAGAAATCCTCAGGTATGCAGATAGAGCGTTCGTTAACGCTGTGCTTACAGCACAGGCGATTATTAGGGCGATCAGAAGTTCAGAGCTACTAGACAAAATGTTGGGCAACAGCCACTGAGTCACGTGGTGCACAGTTTACGCGTTAGATTGAGAACATAAATGCTTCACGTGTTCCTTCGATGTTGTCCTCTCCACCGTTTTTCCTCCTTAACAACAGCCACCATGGGCTTCCGCATGTCAGCTGCAGAACGTTCTGCAAAAGCAAAGTCGGACCTTATAGACCTAGCAATCGAGGAAGACAGAAAGAGATACAGGCGTGAATGCAATATCCTGCTTCTAGGTTCGTCTTCGATCTTTCTACCTGTCATTCGGGCCACGGCCAACAACCAACATAGGCTTACCCCACTCCGGCAAAAGTACCATCATCAACCAAATGAAAGCAATCCACCAGGATGGTTTCTCTGACTCAGAGCTCGCAGAACTTCGTCCTGTCATATACAAGGGCGTCCTCGCCTCCGCACAGGCCATTATCATGCACCTGCAAAAGACTGGGCTTGAATATGTGCACCATAGCAACCATGCGCTCGCTGACAAGATTCTCAATTGCAGACTTTCCTCTGGCCCTGCCCATGTCCCTGATACGGGCCGAAACTTCCCTCCTGAAATCGCCAGAGCTATACACCAGCTCTGGACCGACCCTATCATACCGAAACTTCTAGACGAGCACTCGAGCGAATTTTATCTCATGGATAGTGCATCCTAGTGAGCATCGTCTGACCTTTTCTTCCCTGACCTGCCCTCCGACACCCCGTATATATAGCTTCCTTAGCGAAATTCTGAGGATAGCTGAACCCGGCTATCTCCCAAATGAGACAGACATGCTGCGGGCCGGATCAATGTGCCACGGGATCACGGAAACACGATTTACAATGGGTCAACTTCAGTGCGCCCCCTCTTCCCGTCCCCTCTCTACCTCTGACCCTTCATATAGCTTACGTGTATCTAACATCGGAAACCAGCGCTCGGAGCGTAAGAAGTGGATCCACTGCTTCGAGGGCGTAACTTCTATCATCTTCTGCGCTTCCCTGGCCAACTACGACGAGGTACTGCTAGAAGGGAGGTCGCAGGTGCGTGTACTTCCGAATCTGAGCCTCTAGTCATAACTTCCTCACGTAGAACCGCATGGCCGAATCACTTTTGCTCTTCGAGAGCATCGTCAACTCGCGCTGGTTCCTCCGAACATTCATCATACTGCTCCTCACGAAAATCGATATATTCAAAGCCAAGCTGTCTAAGGTGTGAAATACTCGTTCCTGGACTTTTTCTTAAATTACCTACGCTTCCTGATTCCCCGTTCTCCTACCCGTGCCTAACCGAACCCAGTAGCTGATGCGCTACTTCTCGCACGCAGGTTCCACTCGAACGTTACTTCCCAGAGTACACGGGCGGCGCCGATGTCAACAAAGCCGCAAAGTACATCCTGTGGCGCTTCATGCAAGCGAACAGGCCAAGGCTGAGCGTGTATCCGCAGTAGGTGTTGTTACTCCTCTTGTTCACTCACCTATCTTCTTCGTCCTCGTTTCCCTACCCCTTACCTTGTTTTTCCACGCTTGTGGGACTTGTGGAGCTGATGCAGAACATCCCCCTCAACCCCAGCCTTACGCAAGCCACAGACACGACGAATCTCAAGTTGGTCTTCTCTGCAGTGAAGGAGACGATACTCCAGAATGCGATGAAGTCGGGCATCAATAGCTTAATAAAATCCCGATGGCTTTTGTAAGATCATAACTGACATGTATATTTGCCGGCCAGTTCAATGTATAAACAATGTACGCATAGTTATAGGCTGTAGTCGGATTTAATGAATGGAAGAGCAAACTCACCTCCGTTTTATAAGTGGCCCGGTCCTGCCATGGAATATTGATACAGTCAACAGATCCCCAAAGACTATAATAGAAAAGGCAATAATACATTCATTAGCAGAGTACTAAGCTATCCAGTTCCCTATGCATACTCAGGGTGATGTCAATACCGACAAGGGTCTTGGTGGCAGTTGGATATTATGTGAGAGGTGTTGGTGCGGTGTTTTGGAAATAAATATGCCTTTTCTGGTAGCTATGCCATGTAGGCGTCATCCCGCGGTTGCAGGCCTTTCGTCCTATGTAATGGGTCGCATAGAGCCCTGATATAATAACTGTTTAAATTTGTACAGACACCTTCTACCCGATAGTTGCTGGAATTGAATGATGGTTCCTGTGCGAGATTGCTAGAGTAGGGTGTCACATATTTTGACTGGCCCGTGTTAAAACACTAACCCGTTTTGAGTTCGAAGAATGAGAGTGGGGTTATAAACTTATACCAGACGACGCTAAAATCGTTTTATGATATGAATCATCTGATAAATGCCGCCATATTTTGGCACGCACTTCGCATGTATCACCTATTTTGCGTCTACTGTGCTAGCAAAGCGTTTTCTGTTAGGTTGCAGTGCAAGAGTAACTCCTTGTTACATAGTCTTATCACAATCATGTTCCAACTTTTTGAATTCGAACTATCCATGTTGTGTACTGGCTCACGGGTCCAAGTGGTGTTCGAGTTTGCGAAGGATCAACCTGAGCTGGTAGATATTAGAGGGTTGATATAAAGTCGTGTTGAAGGTTGAAACATAATTTTGCATGCTTTATTTCCACGGGGACAAAAGTGCGTAGTAATAACGACAAATGGATCTCACATTCTAATTTCAAAGGTGGGCAGTATATGACATCGAGAGCTCAAGGCAGTCCGGTCCCGAGCTTCCGTCTTGGGTGGGAGTAGTGGGGATATAGCTGTTATAACATGCACGGCCATCAAGGCACGGATACTTGGTGTATCAAAGCGACATATATAAGTGACGGCTACACCTGCAGCCGTAGATGGTATCCTACACCCTGCGGCATCCTTATTTACACCAGTCACCATCTGCTGATACTGATTTATCTCTACCAGCGTTTATGTGATTGATGTTGAGCTGTAGCTCCTTCAAAAGGGTTCGCTAGTTCGAATCCCTTTGATTTTTTACCACTAAAACCAACACCCCATGCTGCTTCGAATACTATACCTATCCCTCCCTTTTGTTATGGTAAAAGGGATGGTAGTATTCCGAGTACAAGGCAACATAACGGTTCCGCCAGGTCATATGGTCTCATACCAGGTCAAGCTCTCCCCGGGGGACCTGCCGTCTCCGGTATCTGTAGCCATGATTAAAGCCTTTGGCGTTGAGCCGATAGCGTCATCTTCTGGCAATGTCACAGGAAATCACAGTTTCTACTGGAATTACACCATTCCCTCTGCCGCCAACGGGTATGCTTCAATGCTGTTTCAGCAAAGTATCGAGTTCGCTGACTGTCCTTTCTGGGCTAAGAGCCTATTTTGTCACCGTAGTGCCCTTTGGCCAATCGTGAGTCAGAACTCAACCGCTGTACATCCGTGGTAGATATTTACGATGATGTTCTTGATAGGCCATCAGATTCTACGCGTGTTCTGGCTCGCTCCTCGCCGATAAATATCGTTGCAGTTGCGACAGCGGATATTACCTCTTCTATGTGGGTGTTTACACAACAGAGATCGAGAACCTTCACTAAATATCAAGACGCTGTGAATAAAGAGTCAACAGTAGCAGCAGCACTATCAATCAGCGGCCAACCACAACAGTAGGTAACAACCAACCTGCGGACACGGAATCCTCAGGGCGTAATACAAATACATCCACTATAAAAGCGACAACAACAAAAGCGACAACACCCGTTGCGGCTATCGCAGTCGGGTTGGCAGGAGGCTTCACAATGATCGTGATTCTGACCGGAGTTTTATTTTTTATCTGTCGACGCCGGAGACGGCCTTTCAGTGATGGCTCTGTTCCCAACGCCCTGTCCCCTTTTGTGGCTGTTGACGGAACGCCCACACACGCCGCAGGAACATGGACACGTATTACGGGTTCAAGTGCATCAAGACAAGCGTTGGCGAAGCCGGGGGATATGGTAATCGTCAGGAACGATAGGACTTTGTCTGACGAGGGGTTAAGCGGTGGAGCGACGATGCTCGGTAGAGA
>CEMJ01394346.1:20722-38555 GCA_900068955.1 Clitocybe nebularis | reverse complement strand
CAGTAAAGGAAAATATAGCCACGGATTATACGAGGCAAGTACGTGGTGTTTACACGCCCCCGACGATGTCACCGCAGTCGTGAAGAGGCTAATGACTGTATTTTTTTGGATGGGGCTCCGATTTAGATCAAGTGTTGTGTTTGGGGTCGTCCGAGATCAAGGATGCGTTCTATATGTTTCTTGGATCAGGGGCCATTTGGGCGGAATCAGATAATATGCCTGATCATGACGTGTTTGTCTTATGATGAATGATTATGCGAAGTGCCAGGGCGAAGTAGTGGCAAATGGCTGTTCTCGTTCCATGTATGTCTTCGTGTATCTCCTTCTGTCCACTCCTTGGGAAAACTGCCCAGATGAACTTATCTCTGAACTAGGTTCGGTTTCGTGGGGTATGGATATCATCCACTACGTAATCATCACATAACTCGAAACTGCTGACCTAAATGATGACCAGCCCAATTCTCACTCTTCCAAGGCTACTGCAACTCTCAGTCGGAACATCAAGAGTATCATTCACACCGGTTAGGCCATAAGTATGACCCGGCACTAACTCATCGATGAATTACCGGGTCCTTATCAAATTGCGGGCCGAAGCAACTGTAAAGATCCATGTCGACCTCAACAAATTGTCCATCTATTTTTGTTTGTTCGTAAGAAAGGCATATACTTCATATCTTATTTCTATCCTACAACGGGTCTACTATCACTTTGTAGTGGGAATCTTGCCATGATAGAAACTCAGATCACCCTTCGTAAAACTAACCCGACAGACGCCAAGCTGCCAATTTCGGGGTACGTTTTGATATTTTCCATTTCAATCCCAAAGATATCAACATCAATGATCTGAGTCCACAGGGACGAAAACTTCGTCAACGGTTGCGCCACGACAAGCAGATGTGCTCTAACTTACCTCGTAGTCAGCCACTTCCCACCCTTCAAGCTTTTCGACCTCTTCTCTGAAAATGTCCCGGCCATCAAAAGTGATTGGGGCTGCCATGTGCAGCCACGCCTCTCCCCCGACGCGCAGGATACTATGGCTCTTCCGCAACATATCGAGCGTGAACTCGATCCCAAGGTACCCGCCCTGGGCATACGTGCGATTGTCGTCTGCGATAAAGGGTGGATCGATAGTGATAATATCGACTTTTCCCGCAAGGTTATCCTGCACCGCGGCATAGGCATCAGAATAGAGCATCTGCAGTTTCTGCGGTGGCTTATTTGGGCACAAGTGCGTGGCGTTTATGCGGGCCAACCTCAGCGCCTTGGGGTTGATGTCAAGCCCGTAGACCTCCGCATCGGGAAACTCTCGCGCGAGATGGATGGCCCCGACGCCAGCGCCGGTACACATGTCGATAGCGATGCGCGCATTTGGGATTCGCTTAGTGAGAGAGCCGAGGTAACGCGTATATCGGTAAGAATCAGGTCCGAAGAATACAGAGTCGACCTCTGTAGTCGGCCATGGGGAATGAGCATAATAATTAGTGCCCTTGGCCTGTGGGTACAAATTTGAGATGCGGATAGTCGGTTTGAGCAAGCCGCTACTGCCTTCCGGGATGAGGACTCCGGCTTCCAAGAGAAGGCTTATGACTTGTGGAGAATGCAGGGTAGACGCACTTAACCGCGTCGGATTAGTAGAACCGTCGAAGCGATGGGGTTTTACTCACATTACTGTGGAAACGGGAATACTCCATGCCCATATATCGTGTACTGATTTTGCTGTCAATGTGTCCTCGCCATCGAGTTTGGCTAGAGAGGTTCGCTTCCTCATCGTTAGTTCCTGTGTCTCAGGAGTTGGGCACCAATGTGAGTATTTTTTCCCTTGGAGGTCGACGAAGAGGGCGTGGATGGCTTTGGAGATCAACTCATCTTGGGACATTGTGGAGATTCTGTGGGTAGATAGATGGACGGCAAGTTTATCGTGGTCTCTGGTTATCTGATGAGGTGCGATGGGCCTTTGTTGGACAGTTATAGTTATATAGCCGTTACCTGTAATGTCTTGGAATGTCTAGTTAGGTTTTGGATCTATATTGTATAATACCGGCTCACAGAGGATTGTCCCTGCACAGTGCGCTTCTAAGCAATCTCTTGTAAAAGCCTATGTTGTACAACAGTGATATCAACTCTTACAGGTTCACGATTGCATCAATTGTCATGGGGGAGGGTCTGGTCCAATAGGCAGAAGACCTCACACGATGTCACTTCTTTCTAAACTCCACATGTTGACAAGATGCAAGGTCGGAGATACAATCAAGCCTAAGTATATGCTGAGCCTCGTGACACATCTGGGGCAAACGATGGTAAATCGGCAGCAATATATTCAAAAATTAGGAGATCTATTTACAAAATTATATAGCGCAGGGGGGGCGAAATGTGCATGGTATTTCTGGAATGTATCTAAAGAACCGTTTGATATTCTACAGTAGTTATCCAAGGACGCTGCTAGGGCCCTAAGTATAGACCATGCAGCAGAAGGGCAAGGGATGGGTGAGAAAACGAATGGAGATTTTGCACATCAATGATGTTATTGACGAGGCAGGGAAACGACAGGGTTATGGCCTATCTATTGCCTCGATGAGGTTGCAAACGCCGCTGGGGCGAAAGTGCCTCTTGACATTGTTGGCCATGCTCAATCCATTCCCCTCATATTCAGGTCAGATCACCCTGATGACATTTCCCTTGGCCTTTCAGCGTAGTGACAAGCAATAGACCATTTACCAATTGGTGATGGATGTCATACTGTCGTATTTAACGATTCAATGTAGTATTCCATATAGGAAATGGATCAAATGCAGGAATCTACCTTCATGCTTGCGGCAGGTCAGCCGTAGCACTGGCTTCCTCAATGGCATTTTGAACAAAAGCTGAACTTTAATATGTATATGTTGAATTACAAAGTGACAGACTGATTAATGAAAAGCCAGTTCAAGAAGGCAGAGGGCGGGACGTTGATTTTATTCTTAGAAGTTCTGCCCTCGCCTCTGACCAGAGGGGTCCTGGTACTCGTAACAAGTGTACCCTTGTTTGGTGCTAAATAGTTCACCGATCGTGACATTACTGGTGAGACCGCTTGTCACGAGCCAGTCGGATGCTTTGGCAGCGGGAGGTAGACCTTGCTGTAAGGAAAGGGTAAACATTAGTGATTGCTAGGATGCAGGGTGAGGTGTGAACTCACAGGATACTGGTCGTACAATGAGAGGTTCTTGATGGTCCCTCCACCTACTGCTCTTGCATTTTTGGGGTGGAAATCTTTCCATTTTTGCCAGATACGATCGATATTCTATAACAATTCAACAATCATTCATGAGACGAGCCGGGTACGCAGCAATACAAAAACATACCGCGTGATGGAGGAAGAAAACGGGATCTGTTAAAAGAAGATATTAATAAGTAAGCGACTTCATGCAAGAAACTTGAAGACAAACCATTGGGAGAGTAGGATGCATCCCCCATATCGGCGCCAGGAAGTCCAATGTTCGACTGGGCTCCAAATATATAATGAAGGGCGGAATGGAGTCCTTCACATCGCGTTCCCTCGATTGCAACCTGGAAACCATAAGCATCACCCCTATAGCCCTCGATCAAGGATTTTATGGCATCCGGTGTGACAGTGGTGTTAGCCCATTTGTCAGGGTTATTGTAAGGTAGGGGATATACACCGGCGACTTTGAAAGGTTGCGGTTCATATCGGCGGGAGATGACGTGAGGCCTGACAGAAAACTTATAGCTTCAGGAGTGTTTTTATATTATAGCGAATGAAAAACGCACCATGGATAGACACGGGTCCAGTTAGCAAACGCGCCATCAGTGATGGTCCAGTTATTCGAACTGAAAGACGTGGTCAGGAGCTTGATTTAGTCTCGAGGATGAATTTTACTTACGCTTTTCCCCAGGTACCAAGCCCGTAAACTGGGTCCGGGTCAAACACAGGCGAGTGTTCGAAGTCAGCAACATCTAGATATTGCAATCGCGTTGAGTGCGTTGTAAGGAATGCACCTCCCCAAAGTACAAACCAAGAGTCCATGACCAGTATGGAACGCCGCCTTTGTATCCACAATGATCTTGCAATGCCTTTTCTACGGTCTAAAAAGAGAGTTACCATCAACATAAGATAGCACCCTCACAAAAAACTATTTACAGCGATGAACATGCGATGCCAAGGTAAGAACGACCCAACGAAATGAGTATGTCCGTTAGTGTCCATGTGCCTGGATATTGAAAGTTAAAATATGCAAAGATGGTAATCATGGATAATACCGACGAGTAAGTAAAGTCGTCCCATAGATTGCGTTCGTTAGCTGGTTTGACACCAACAATATTACCTCCCCATCCGATTTTGAAGAAGTTGGGGTGGCCAGGAATGTCAGTACCTAAGCACTAATTGATGTTCAAGGGCTGGAAATCACTGTAGTCAAAAAATAGACCTACCTTGACCGCATCGATAAATGCTTTTTGCTCAGATTTTTTGAGGTCTCTCCATTCCTTTCGAACGGTAGGTTTGCGGCAAACCTTGCTAGAGGAAACGCTAGCGAATAACCCGGAGATTAGAATGAGTGGGAGAAGAAGCTGCATTGGAGAACTGCAGAAACAATTGTACTACCGATGGTCGTTTTATACATATTAAAGGAGCCTTACAAAGCGATGCAGGCCTGTTTACTACCCCAGGCCTCTGATCAGAAAATTTGTTACGCTTTACAACTCCTAGGAGTACTCACCCCGGAAAATGTGCACTTTTGACGAGAGTCCACGCCATGTCCACAAATTGACATGCGGGTATGCCTGTATGGGCATCGAAGCCCCCATCATAGATCACTTGAACTCTATTCGCCCGCTTGAACAGGCAAGCCGCGATACGAATATGGATTTGATATCGTTATCTGACAACCGAGACACATTAGGTTGAACGGCTGTGGATATATCCTCGGAAAATGTTCAATATCAGGGCGTGCGCTTCGCCTAGCTATCTAAGTGTTTCTAATTGTATTCAGCTCTTATTGCATAACACAGAATAGGACGAGAGTAAGTGGAGTCGATGTTTTAACTATAGTTGTCGCAGGGAACGTATAACCCAAGCTGTGGGTTCGAGGGGTAAAGTTGATCTTCGATTTCGTGTGTGAAAAAAATTCACGTGATCCGAACCGCGGTGGAAACTTTTGGACATTGGGCGCTTTCAACCGCCGTATCACCGACGATTTTCATACATCTACATTCTGAGATTCCATCTGCACCCAGATACACGAAGGAAAGCCTAGAAGGGCACCCATCCGTCCCAATAGGACAGCCAATGTAAAGGTTTTCAGCTAGAATATATTCAGCACAAACTCCGTTGCCAAGAGCCTTACAATGGATTCCGTTAGGGTCTAGAAGTGCTGTCTGATCACAATGTCAATAACTTCGGCGCATAGCATAGCGAAGATTCCTCGGGAAAGATTTGTCCAAGCAGATAACGTCTAGGAACCATGGGAGTCTCGTAGTAGTTCGGAATGGTTTAGAAGTGCTAGGACACACATCACTGCGATATCAACGCGTTTGGTTAATCCACCGGGTCTCTCTGTGGGTTATTCTGGATATTCGGCTGTTTTTTGGGCGGCCAACCGCCAGCTGCCATCGAAATTGGACAGCCCTCCCTAGCGAGAAACTATCCGAATGGTTGTACCCATTGAATCCTACCCCAGTCTTTTGCTGTATGGGATGTCAGCCTCAGCATTCTCGGTTTGGCGCAGAGTTTGACGGAAAGGCTCCATACACGTTGCAGCACTAGGAGTAGTATGGCCCCTTGTATTCCACACTCGTTTGCGCAAGCATCGGCTTGCCTTAGAGGAGGCTACGGATGGTACTTAAGCTGGTATATGCTATAAGGTTTCTATAATAACCCAATAGCTTTCCATTACTTTTTCGCCTATTTTCCAAATTGCTCGATAGCGGCCTAGGTTTAATTTCTCTACACCGAATAACTTGGGATGCCTTTCGAATTTAGAACAACTGTTGATGCGGCCGAACATCGCGAAATTTATGATGTCTTTAGCGTTGGCTTTGGTGAGCCTTCCATCTGACAGCGTACGAGCAATTCTAACTTGTGTTCTATATCAGGACCCGCTGGACTCGCTATCGCAATTGCCCTTCATGATCACCCTGACGGCAAATCGCTGAAGGCGCATTTCATTGAATCGCATTCCGAATATGCATGGCATCCAGGTATGCTTATTCCTGGATATAGGGTAAGTCGGAAAATAACTCAGTTTTTGGTGGGCGTATCGAACATAAAATTAGATGCAAGTTTCGTTCCTCAAGGATCTTGTGTCCATGCGCGACCCTACGTCAAAATTCTCCTTCCTTAACTTCATGCATTCCAAGGGTCGCCTCCTTGAATTCTTCAACCACTACACATTCCTCCCTTTACGCACAGAGATGAATGAGTATATGAGCTGGTGTGCAAGCCACTTCGCCGACCAAGTTACATACTCGGCTGTGGGCGTGAACGTAGAGCCTTATTTTACACCCGGAAGTGATGGAGAAACCATCGAGATACTTAAAGTCAACTACCGAAATACGCTTACTGGGGAGATGGAATATGCTTTGACGAAGAACCTGATTTTCGCAACTGGTGGACAACCGAAGGTTCCTGCCAATTTCCCACAGAATCATCCACGAGTCGTGCACTCGTCCAGTTATCTCCAAACGGAAATACCCAATGACGTAAAGAGTATTGGTATCCTTGGCGGGGGCCAGTCTGCGTCAGAAATCTTCAAACACACCACAACTCGATTCCCCAATGCGGAAACCAACTTGATTCTCCGCAAGACAGCCATCCGTCCAGCCGACACGAGCAACTTCCTCAATGAACTGTGAGTGCCGTTATCCCCAGACGTTCAAAGATGGTATTAACGCTCTATTTAGGTATAATCCCGCCGGAGTAGACTATTTCTTTAACCTCGATGAGAAGAATCGTGTCGCGCTTCTGAATGAGATGTCGAATACGGCAGTTGGCATTGTCCACCCTACCCTACTGGACGATCTCTGGAAAATGAAATATCTGGAACGTGAGTGAATTAAATTTGGACTCTTCTCGCTCCACTCATGACATATTACCAATCATACTCAGAGGCGAGCGGTACATATGGAAAACACATCATACTTCCCAATATGGACGTTGAAAGCGTGGAAGCAGATGATGACCAGGTTACAGTGACAATGACTGATAGAATCAGCGGCGACAAGGTTGTCAAGAAGTATGATTTCTTCTTCAATGGACTCGGATATATTCGCAAGACACAAGTAACGATGCTTGAAGCGAACTTTTCGAAGCAGCTCTTCCCCATCTCCTTGCGACGTGACTACTCAGCATGGGCATCCGACCCCAAATTCCAAGCTGGAGTTTATCTTCAGGGCCAAGCAGAGGGAAGCCACGGTGTTGCTGATGGAGCTCTCAGTGTCTTGAGCATGCGAGGATGGGAGGTTGTTGAAAGCATCCTACGAAGGAAGGGGGGACAAAGCTGGGCGCCAGACGAGAGGCATAATATCGTGCAGTTGCAAAGTCGAGACGATGGCTTGATCTGGGGGTTCTAATCACCAGATTCCAGGCTATTAACATTACAAATATCCCGCCTTTTTTACACACGAATCTATAGGGATATTGTACGATTATCTATACATAGAATCGATACTTATTAGAGTCAATATCTAAGAGAAAAATCTGATGTGATGCTGATTCGACTATGACGTTGTGATGGGGTGCACAGAAGCGTCTAATAACAGTCCACGGGACCCAAAGTGATGGACCGTCGTGTCTTCTAGTTTCTCTTTTTGGTATTAAGACTCACAGCTGCACCTTTGCAGGTCCCGTGGCGCAAGAGTTCGCGTTGTTCATAACGCCCATTTCCCCTACTCCCGTGATTTATCCCTGGAATTGAACTGTGAGCTTCGACATGACGGGTCCGGCAAAGTCTGGCACAAATTCTGACAAGTGTGTTAATTCTGATATCCCCGTATTGTGCCATATCATGGCATCCTGACAGGGAAGCTTGATCTCCCACATCTTCGGCTCATCGACATAATGATACGCACCACCTTGCGATCGGGAGCCACAACGTCTGTTTTGGAGCACTTAATAAGGCCCTGTCTCCAAAGCTGGTACGTGCAGTCACATATATTCCCATCTCATTCAATCGTCTCCAGATGGGTATTCAAGCGAGTAAAGAGCAGGAATCTCAACCAGCGTTTCCGACAGAAAACGACAACTTATACACTACTGCAATCTTATCCCTGCTCAACGAACTCCAGACAGAGGGTTACAACCACCTTTGCCCTACTCCAGAGACACAATTGTATGCCCTCAGTAAACGGAAGAAACTTCTAGACGACGGTGAGCTGTTTACAGCAACAACACAGGACTTGTGGGGCTGGAGCCTGCCTGTCCGACGAGATGTGTAAGCTCCTCTAGACCCATTCGATACGAAAACTGGCCAGTAACTTTTATAAACTATAGACTTAGTCATCTCCATTCCAAGACTCTAGTGGAAGCATTAATATCAACTGGGGCGCTAGCTGTGGATGAGTCTGAGCCAACAATTTATCGTCCCCAGTTGCGGGTCTCGGAATTGTATCCCTTTGCAAAATCTCCCAATTACTATGTTCATTCATCTTGGCCAACACGAAGTAGTACGTCAGTCTTCTTTGGTAAGTCTCCAGAGCTCCACCCCTTATGTCAGCTCAACCCCTGATGCATTGATCTGGTCAACCTTCAACACAGGCCCTGAATCATATCGATTTACCCGTTACATGTCCTCTGTGGCACCACGGGTCCCAGACTGTCATTTAGCCATTGATGTCTGCTCCGGTGCAGGCGTCGGCGCCTTCCAGCTTGCCCATTCTTATCCCCAAGCCAGGGTAATAGGTCTCGATATAAATGAGAATGCCATCCAGATCTCTGAGATCAACAAGCGCCACCTTTTCCCACACCGGCCTCCATCAGCGCCCATTGATATGATTATCTCTGATGGCTTCTTATCAGTGCTTGATCAAGTTCGAGGAAAAGTGGATGTGGTTAGTATCAATCCTCCCTTTATTGCGGGTGACAAGCGGACATATGCTGCTGGAGGTCCGACTGGAATGGAGTTAATCTTGAGGATGATAGACGAGGCGAGAGAGGCTTTAAGAATGTATGGCGAATTGTTTGGACACATGGCCGCCCCATGCTCGTTTGATGGAGTAGATCGATTCCGAGAGGCATTGCATGCCTTGCCGGGTTGGGAAGTTGCAGCTTACGATGTATGTTTCATCCCGTTTATCTGAATAGTCAACTGATATGTCGTTGGCCCAGGTCCTGGATGTAGACATATTTGGGGACGAGATGGGGTCACCCGAGAACTATCCGGATATTGCTAGACTTGCAAGCGTCGGGCTCGTTCTTAAAAAGGTCCCAGAAAAGAAGCCCCATAAGCGTGAGTCTACAATCGAATTTAGAGAGCGCCCACTGAGATAAACTTAGTATAAATTAGACCCAAATTTCGGATCGGTGTCTCATGCATGAGGCAGATTTATGAAGCGAAGCAAGTTTGAACCTCTGGCATTGAGGAAGTCCAGCGGTCGGGCCTGGAAGTGGTATCATTATCTGGCCAAACGGACAAGAGTTGTGTTGAAGAGTCTTGTATTTGTGTAATTTTATGATCAAAATGATATGGACCCGCTACGAAGCTTGGTAGAGAGTTATGGGATCGATATTAGGATGAGGAATGCAGCGCATTGCGAAGTATTGTTACATTAATCACCCGTTTTGTGCAGTTCTGTACATGTATCAGCAGTGAAGACCCGCTGTGCCCCATAGCATCACAACTGCAACGCAATTGACATCGTATTTCAGTCCCTGGGGATACAATATGTGCACCTTAAAAGCATTTGATAGGGTAACCTTCAAAGTAATTCATTTAGGGGCTACTCATCGACTATAAAGAAAACTTACGTTAGAGCAATGCGGTAACATATTTATCGGCTATTGTTACAATGGAACTGAACACTCCTATCATATCGGTTCTATGCTGGAGAATGCTAGTAGGCCGATGAATGGGTGGTGCTCTGGTAGAAAGACTAAATAAAAGGAGCAACGTCCATTCCGTAGCACCACGCTATGATGATGATGTTGAGAAATATGTCTGGTGGGTGAGTGGCCTGTGACAATCGTTAACTAGGCAATAAAGTTTGCTCAGAACAATTCAGCATGGTGTTGACAGCAGCAGAGCAGGATGTTATTTCGTCAGCGGTAATCATAAGATATATCCACGGGCTTTCGTATAAGCTCTGGTTACTGGCTGGCACCGTTTATGGACATTTATGGGGAAAGACACACCAGATTCCTGATACTTATGGACGTAAAGACCCCACGAGATTAACCGCAGACTATCCCTGATACGTGGATGTATGTTTGTTAGCCTAAACTTTAAAGGTAAGTCGGATTCATGATGGGTCATGGCGTTAGTTGGGTGTTAAGTATATTAAACGGTTTGACAGCGGAGTTATAGAATGGCGTTTCTGTTATGCCTTGTGGTATGAAGGGTTTCGCAACAAGTGGCAGAAATTTCTTGTCAGCCGCAATCTTCCAAGGGGCTAAATCCCTAGGTTTCGCATGGGTATACGGTGGAGGTTAGATGGGATGCAGGTGTGACATCTAGTATGATCAGCGTGACATATTGAAGCCCAGAACAATCATGTGGCTCCTTCATATTCAGTAATTCACACGTGATGGAGAGGAATAATGCTGGCACCTTTTCGACTTAACAAGCCGCCCGCTGCCGCAGGACCGGTTAGAATCTAACTCCACCGTAAGGTAAACGCATTGATACTGATCAGCTGGCATAGGTTTGAACCAGGGTGAAGTCAGGAAGCTAACCTTGAAGTATGTATGCCAAATAGCATGGGCCCAAAGAAGAAGGAAACCCTTGGCATAGTGATTCGGTTGACCCCTCGACTCAGCACAGAATATTTTGGCTCCAGGGTTAGAATCACAAACCTACATTCGTTGGATTCGCCACCACCTTATTTGTCTGTCCGTCTTCATACGGATATGGAATACAACGATGTCAAGGAATCATTACTGGAGTGATCGGCCGCGCTGGTGGGTTGTCACATCTTGTAGACGCTTAAAGTTCTCTTTGCAGGAGTATGTCCATATTTTTGTTGGTTGTCTGCGGCTAACACGAGTATTTGCCTCCTGCAGAACCGACGGACCTCTCGACTAGTAACGAAATATGTATTTGTTGTGATGGCTTTATCCAAATACACAAATGCCGTGACGATATAGCCTTTATCGCGCCACCGCCCAACGCATATGGTCCTTCCGATCGGCAGTCTTGGTGGGGTTTCATAAACTTTTAGCGTTGTAAGATTTACCTGAAGCGAATTCGAAAAAATCTAAGACGAAATGTTCCGAAGTCGACATGTTCGACAATTGGTGTGCCCCAACGCGAAACTATGCGACGGAAACTTGCACTGGATTCTACTACCCCGCTCTCTTGTCTTAGCAGGGGTTTGTCTCTATTCACTAACACGTTGACTCAACTTTGAGTGGATCTATCTGGAACGCGCGAATAACGTTGCCCCGTGACGCGTATCCTGAATCCCATTATCCGCATTTTCAGATTTCGCTTCGTGGACAGATACGTAGCTTCAGTCTCATTTCGATAGTATTTAAAGTGAGCGACGTTTCTGTTATTCTCAACAACAGCTTGTCCACCACCGTCCTACCTCTTCTACACGTCTTCGTCTCACCCTGTAAATTGTTAAAAATCTTTAAACCCTCATTATGCCTTTCGATCTCAGGTCTACTGCCCCCGAATCCCGTGAGATCTACGACATCTTCAGTGTTGGCTTTGGTAAATTATCTTTCCTTAAATTTTATACGAACGCTTCTGACTGCCGTTTTTGTATCAGGCCCCGCTGGACTCGCAATCGCAATCGCCCTTCATGACCACCCCGAGGGCAAAGGGTTGAAAGCCCATTTCATCGAGGCGCACCCCCAATACGCATGGCACCCGGGCATGCTCATCCCAGGATACAGAGTAAGTTGGAGGGCACCTCAGCCTTCGGTGACTGTATTGAATAATGTATATAGATGCAAGTTTCGTTCCTCAAAGACCTTGTATCCATGCGCGACCCTACTTCCAAATTCACCTTCCTCAATTTCATGCATTCCAAGGGTCGTCTTCTCGAATTCTTCAACCATTATACATTCCTCCCTTTGCGCACGGAGATGAATGAGTATATGAGCTGGTGTGCCAGCCACTTCGCCGACCAAGTCACATACTCAGCTGAGGGTGTCAACGCCGAGCCTTACTTTGCCCCAGGAAGCGATGGAGAGACTATCGAGATACTCAAAGTCAACTACCGAAATACGCTTACCGGAGAGATGGAGTATGCTTTGACGAGGAATCTGATCATTGCGACCGGTGGCCAACCAAAAGTTCCCGCCAATTTCCCACAGAACCATCCTCGTGTCATCCATTCTTCCAGGTACCTCCAAACGGAGATTCCTGATGGTGTGACAAGCATTGGTATCCTTGGCGGAGGGCAGTCTGCGTCAGAAATATTCAAACATACCACGACCCGGTTCCCCAACGCGGAAACCAACTTGATTCTCCGCAAGACAGCCATCCGTCCAGCCGACACGAGCAACTTCCTCAATGAACTGTGAGTGCCGTTATCCCCAGACGTTCAAAGATGGTATTAACGCTCTATTTAGGTACAATCCCGCCGGAGTAGACTATTTCTTCAACCTCGACGAGAAGAATCGCATTGCACTTTTGAATGAGATGTCGAACACTGCAGTCGGCATCGTCCACCCTACCCTGCTCGACGATCTTTGGAAAATGAAATACCTAGAGCGTGAGTAAACCATATTCAGACGATCCTGCCCTGGCTGACAGTGGGATTATCAACCGCCCTTAGAGGCGAGCGGTACATACGGAAAGCACGTTATGCTTCCCAATATGGACGTTGTAAGCGTGGAAGCAGACGACGACCAGGTTACAGTAACGATGAACGATCGGATCAGCGGCGAAAAGGTTGTCAAGAAATATGATTTCTTCTTCAATGGGCTAGGATATGTTCGCAAGACACAGGTCACGATGCTTGAGCATAGCTTCTCCAAACAGCTCTTCCCTATCTCCCTGCGACGTGACTATTCAGCATGGACATCTGATCCTAAATTCCAGGCAGGTGTTTACCTCCAGGGCCAAGCAGAGGGAAGCCACGGGGTTGCTGACGGTGCATTGAGCGTCTTGAGCGTCCGCGGGTGGGAGGTGGTTGAGAGCGTCCTCCGACGAAAGGGGGGGCAGACTTGGTCGCCCAATGAGAGGCACAACATCGTTCAGCTGCAGACCAGAGACGACGGTTTGATTTGGGGATTCTAAACAACTAGCTCCCTTGGAAGTATTTAAAGCTGTATATTTTTCTAGACGCGTATGTTATCCAAATTATGAATAGACACGAATTCCTCATGCCTCATGCCCCCATAACGCAAAGTAACTGCAGGGTGTTGAAGTTTACTTCCTATTCACGGTCAAAGGTCAGGGCATGAACAAACACAAATACAAACTTTTTGCTACAAAGCGCAACCATCTGTCATGATGCGTATTTCTCGGCGGAAGATCAGACTCGATCGTTGAAGGGTAATGCCAGGGTTTTGTTCTTCTCAGCCTGCTACAGGAGACCGATCTACTTCCGTCATCATTTCACTTAAATCCGGACTTCCGCATAAATCGAACACGTTCCCTGCAGCAAGAAGGTCAATAAGCGACCCTCTGACAGGGTGGGCTGCCTGTGGTGGAGATTGGCCATGTCACTGATAGAGTGAATGGGCTTCCCCATGCTTCTATAGTTACAACGCGCACCTTCGAGCCCCGACGTCACGCCCGGGCAGTTGAAAATGCTTAAGTTAATAAGAAACTATGCATAACGTTATCGTAACCGTTTGACTGACCCTTACGCCCCGGCCTTCTCTGTAAAATCGCTTACGATGGTTGTCGAGACCACAAAGGACCAGCCGGTAGCTTTTTCGACATCTAAAGAAGATCTATATTGCGACACGGTCTTAGCCCTCCTCGACGAGCTCCACGCTGAGGGCTACAATCACCTCTGCCCAACTCCTGAAACCCAAGCGTATGCCCTGAGCAAACGGAAGAAGCTCGCAAATGGTAACCAGTTATTCGCAACGAGTATTCAAGATATCTGGGGTTGGAGTCTGCCCGTCATGAGAGACAAGTAGGCATCTTCAATCAACCACCAATATCTTTTGGCACTGATTAGATGATCAGACTCGTCAGACTTCACTCGCAGAACCTCGTAGACGCATTGGTGTCTATCGGTGTTTTCGTAGTGGACAAGTCCGATTCTGGGCTTCTTTATCCCCAGCTGCGGGTCTCTGGGCTCTACCCTTTGGCTAAAGCTCCCAATTACTACGTGCACTCGTCATGGCCAACGAAAACGAGCGAATCTGTATTTTTTGGTAATCGCTTTAGCTTTCTATCAGGGGCAAAAGCACACAAACTCACCTTGCGCAGGTCCTGAATCATACCGATTCACTCGTTACATGTCCTCTGTGGCGTCACGGGTTCCCAGCTGTCGATTAGCCATTGACGTCTGCTCCGGTGCAGGCGTCGGYGCCTTCCAGCTCGCCCATTCTTATCCCCAGGCCAGAGTAATCGGCCTCGACATAAATGAAAAGGCTATCCAGATCTCAGATATCAACAAACGCCACCTCTTCCCAAACCGACCTTTATCTGCACCCATCGACATGATCGTCTCCGATGGCTTCCTATCCGTGCTTGATCAGGTGCGGGGCAAGGTCGATGTCGTGAGCATCAACCCGCCTTTTATTGCAGGCGACAGGCGAACGTATGCCGCTGGAGGCCCAACAGGGATGGAGTTGATCTTGAGAATGATAGATGAGGCAAGGGAGGCCCTGAGGATGTACGGCGAATTGTTTGGACATATGGCTGCCCCATGTTCATTCGATGGAACGGACAGATTCAAGGAAGCCCTTCACGCGTTACCAGGATGGGAAGTTGCTGCATATGATGTAAGTTCCCCATCCCGGCACGAATGTTGGGGCGTTTGCATAAAGCTTACTGAGGTGGCATTGCTAGGTCTTGGATGTGGATATATTTGGAGATGAGATGGGATCACCCGAAAATTATCCTGACATTGCAAGACTTGCGAGTGTGGGTCTGGTCTTGAAGAAGGTCCCGGAAACGAAATACCAGAAGTGTAAGCCTTTTCCTGTCCATGAGAGTGATATATCATCTGAACGTGGGGACAGTGTGACTGATATTTGGTTGTTAAATTCCTTTTCGAGTATGTATCAAAATAATGACGAACTGGACTTTTGGATTCGAACCCGACGGTCGTCGTCAAAATAGGAGTGGTGTCACAGTTTCACCATATCTATTATGAATCCTGTGTATTGTGTACTATGAGAAAATGCGATCGGAATGAAAGTGATATCAATGAGCCAGTACGGGGAAATTTTTCTCGGTAACATTAACCTTCCCAGGGAATTTAATTTTGAACAGTCTACTCTCCCAGACGAAACCGCCATTCTTGCAGGAGCGCAGAGTGCATTCTCCCCATTCGAAGTCTAGGTAATGGTCGTTTGGTAGTCCTATTCGATGCACTTTGGGCGCACGTTGCCCGAACGGCCATCGAAAGAACAAGAGGGTGGATGACAAAGGGGCGGTGGGTGACAGATCCTTCTTTTAACATGATAGTGGCACTGTATAGAATATAGATCGGACGCAGTACAGTAAGTGTCAATTGCCAACTCCAGTGGGAAATGATGAGAAGTTAGTGTTACAGGTTCTGTGCCCGCCGAGGTGAACTGCAGTGAGGGTGCGTTGTTATATATCAATAAACTTAGCATGTAGTTGATCCCCGCCAGGATGTTGTGAGGTGTTCGAAATGTATTTCTGGACTGCTGTAACACATTCCCGGTGGGCAGGATCGAGCTGTGGTTTGATGTAAATTGAGTGAGTAGTTGTGGGTTTCCTGTTTCAAGCTGGCTACGAGGATGACCAGAGTGACCACAAAAGTCATAGACGATGACTATGATATTTCATTTCGCCTCATAGAAATAACAGCTACGCCGTACCAAAGGCATTTGCAAGCGCCTTCGCCGCATCCGATACTAATAACTTGCCAATCGTCAAGGCCCTGATAGAGGAATTATAATTCAGTATCGATACGTGCTAAGAATGAACTAACGCTTACCCTGATAGACGACACCAAATCAGGCGAAAAGACAGTCAGTACTTATACACTAGTAGGAACGGCTTCTACTTACCGTCCATCGCCATAATCGGATGAGGAGCACCCTTATATACCTCCACCTGGACCTGGACCCCTTCTTTCTTCATCATCTCTCCGTAAGCTATCCCCTCATCAGCCAAAATATCCATCTCTGCAATAGCAATCCACGCTTTCGGAACCTTCCTCAGCAGCTCACCGGGTGCGAATATCGGCGAGGCGTCCCATTTCGTCCAGTCCTCTTTGTTCGGGAGGTAATTACCGCGGAACCACAGCATGCGCGCAGGGCTCAGCCATGGTGTGTGCTGGTTCGCAGCCCAGCGGTTTTCCACAGATGCTGTATTATCAGTTACTGGGACGACGAGAAGTTGGAAAACGAGGGGGATGGGGGGAGTGGATTCTGCTGCTTTGAGGGCGAGGATCGCCGCAAGGTTGCCACCGCTGAAAGGGATGATGAGTTGATCGATTCGTTGTGATTGAGGCGTTAGTGGATGATCGTACCTCGACGAACCCCCGACGGCGATCTTGGAAGTGTTTATGTTGAGTTCAGCTTTGCCCTTCTGAACGGTCCAGTTAAGGGCGTCGATAGCGTCAATGAGCCCGGCGGGGTATGGATTCTCTGGGGCTAGGCGATAGTCGATGGACAACACGACGCATTTGGCGACTGTTGTTTTTGGTGTTTCACTCTTTAGTTCGTCACCCGGAAAGAGACAGGGGAATGAACTCACGGACACACATGTTCGTCGAGAACGATGTTTCACTGCTGATATTCCCCAATGTCCACCCACCTAAGTAGAATATCAATGAGGCGTGAAGAGTACTGAGCGACGAACTTACCTCCATGGAAGAAGATGAAAACAGGCCAACCCTCAGCCGGCGCGGTGCCCTCAGGGGTAAATGAACGAAGTTTGGTATGGGGGAGATCAAAGTCCCGTACGCTCCCTACTTTGAGCGGAACTGAGCCGCCTGGAACTGTAGGGCTATTGCGGATGGCAGGATCCCACGGCAATGTGTGCGTTGGGCTGGTGTAAAGGAGATTGGCCTGGTGGAACTCGACATACTCTGAATCGAGTTTTGAGATGATTGAGGGATGGAGTGGCTGGGTAGGAGCTTGTTTGGACATTTTTTCTACAAAACGGCTGGTGGTGCTGGTTGGCCGATGGGGGATTCAAGTTTTGGGAGAAGAAGGAAAGGCTGATTCATATCTTGACTCGTTTTCGGCCCGGATTCCGCATTCTAAATATCCTTCTGGTAATTAACGGGGTTGTTACACCTATAAATGCTTACAAGTCGAGGTCCCAGCCCAAGTCGACAGCGTATGATATACGTGGCTCTGGCTTGCGCATTTCGATAAATGCAAAAATGACGTCGTGCATGATTGAAACTTTCGAATTAAAAGCAATAGGGCGCCTGGATGAATGGTTGTGCCGTTGGGTCAACAGCTAGTATGTGACCTTAATATAGGTCGCGGTGACATCTAAGTATTCCCCAATAGTCAGGCCGACATGATACCACAGCAGTGGAGGTGAGTTGAGGTGGGGCGACT
>CEMJ01394346.1:6013-20715 GCA_900068955.1 Clitocybe nebularis | reverse complement strand
TTTTGTTGATAATTGTTGAAACATTGATTGTGCGTGTGAATTTGCTGACTCATCCACCTACGGCTTCGGTCGATTTTCACATCCTGTTAAATATTTACAACTTCCTATATAGCCAACTAATGGTGTCTATTTTTTCTGTAAGTTCAAGAAGGAAGGAAATCTGGGGGTTATAGGAAGAGGCCTCCAGAGTTCGGCGGCCGGTACTTTGTCTTACCACGTAGGCACTATAGTTGGACATTTGCTCTTGGCCTAGTAATAATCAGCTCAAACCCAAGAGTAGGACTTAATATGCTCGTCCAAATAAAAATGATCCGGATTGACATCCTGAACGTCATGATACTCTTGAGATACCATTGGTCGATTATTTCATGGGGGAAGCATCTGGGGAATATTCTTATAGCTATGGAGACTCCCGTTGACTCTGTATTACGATTTTGACCATGGATATCTCTTCACTCTCAATCAGATTGAATCACTAAGTACAGGGCTTTTTACTAGAACCAGACCAGATCGGGGAGATGACCATTATATCAATGCCTTGCAACTTTTCTCTNAAAAAAGGCACGTGATATTTTATAGGTCTGACGGGAGACTAGGAGATGACCGAAAAAGGACATGGGAAGAAATAGAGCCCGCCTCGTGGCAACGAGCCCGAGTTCATTTTCGTTTCAGCTGGCTGCTTATCCTCCGTTCATCTAACGCTATTACCTTCTTCCAATATGAGTTCAAAGGGCTATCCAGCCTCTCCTACTCCACCAAAGTATGCTTCCAACTGGGATTTGTCTGGCTTCCCTTTGAAGAGCTGACCTGGACTCTACAAGGTACCTCAACGATTTTAGCAAAGCTTTAGCTGGTGAAGTGCGGATTCTCCTTGCAGAGGTTGGAAAGCTGCGAGATGAGCGGAGAGCCTTGCAATAGTAAGTGGCACAGTGCTTTGCATCTTTAGCTGCGAGGAACAACGGCTCTGCACAAAGCGAGATCGCAGAACTTATGAACTTGAAATCAAAACACGGAGCTGGGGGCGAATATCAACCAGAGTGGAGGCCTAAGGTGCGTCTCTCTCCCACTCTCAGATCGACCTCGATCTTTCTTATTCTCTGATACTCTCCACTCAGGATGACGGCCCACCGGAACCCCCTCCACAAGCCATTGAAGATGCACCGCCACCTTCTCCCGTCCAGGCTCGTCCAGGGTGGCGTGTCGTCCACAAACGCCCAGAACGCAGAGAAAGGCCTCTCAAGATCCAGGCTCCTCCTGCACCCGCTCCCGTTGCTGCGCCTCCGCCGCCTCCACCACCAGAACTTCCTTCATGGGCACAATGGAGACGTCAGTCTTTTCCTATTTCAAGATGCTGTGTATACTGATATACGTCTCCTAGCAAATCCGTTGTTAGCACCCACTCCGATACCTGGGTCTTCTGCAGGTGCTCGTCCACCTCCCACGAGATCGGGTCTTTTCGGTGAGCGAAACTTCTCTGCGCCCTCTCCGATACCTAACCAAGTATTTCACAGGCCCACCTACGCCCCCGCCAAAGTAATCTCTAACGCTTGTGTTTCCAACAATGAAAGCTTACTATCGGGTATAGCTGAACTCCTCGATCTGTACCATATCTTGCGAAGGATGTACGCTGCCTGATGAAGACTGACTATCTCTTTCTCGTCACAAGATGTAGACAACGGATATATAATTGCAATAGTCTCCTTTTCGTTCTTGATCTTTATTTCCTTTGTAATGCATCACGTTCCTGCTATCCCTCGTACACATCCTCGACTTTGCTTTTCTTGATTTTGGAGTTAGAAATGACTTTGTTTTATTTAAGTTTTACATACTTGGAAGGTGCAAAAGGAGTACATAATTCGAGATTGCTACCGATATAAGTAGTACACATGTTCCCTGGCACATTTGTCCATATAATTTGTTCTTGTATTGTCTCCAGCTTTTGCCAACGATACGTGTCCTTGTCTTGATATGGCTGCTACCGAAGTACGATATCATAAGCTACCACGTTCCGCAGCTCTGAGAACGGCACGACGGGGATTGGTTCGCCGTAAGCAAGTTACCCTGGAGAGCTTCTGCTAAGACCAATAACCTTTGATCATGAGTGGAAAATAGTGCCTTCTCTGGAGTTAACGGTCCGGGGGTTTTCATGATGATGGACACCTGTGAAGAGTTTAATGAATCAGACGACCTTGTCAGCAGACGTATGTCTTACTACAGGGTTCGAGCGCACACTTGCATTTCTTCACCACGGCCGTGCTTCCCTTAACCCACTAAATGAACCTCACCGACCCAATACACCTTCCTCAACAACTATAAACCTCGGGGATCGCTAAAATTATATCCACTACATTTTAGGCATGCTGTGGTGCTGGCAGAAATGAAAAAGTGAAAAACCCCAATGACGTCCTGGACAGATATAATCAAGGTTGACATAGCAAAGCGCGATTCATCGGCAGGTTACAAGGGGTTTGGGACCTGAGACCTGAGGATAGAACGTCCAGAAGGTATGTGTGAGAATCCGATTTGTGGTCGTCATAGTCACACTATCCGGTGGCAATTGTGATTGCAGAGCGACTTTTGGTATAAAGACCGGGGCTAAGAACTAATAATGCCATCGTCCAGACTGTTTTTCCGCGTCCTCGTTCCTCCACTGTCTTGAAGACCACCTTTCAACTCCTCCTTTCGATCATTTGGCGTTGATCGCTACTTCGCTCCATTTTAACCTCTCCTCTCTTTGACGCTCTACTACCCTCTTGTCCACTTTTTCCTGACATCTTTAATCATGGTTCGACTTGCCATCCTCGCCATCCTTGGATCCGTTATCAGCCAAATCGCTGTTTGCGCACCGCTCCCCATGCTCAGGACAAGAAGCCTCATCTCCGCACGAGCTTTCACAGAACTACCGTAAGCGCCCACGTCTTCAAGCAATTTTCTCATTCACCCACCGACGCAACTGACCGTGTCCTTCCCAGCTACGCACAGTTCCAAATATCAGACGGGACAGCAGGAAAGGCGGAAGACGAGGCCAACGCCGTGTTCCTCACGCCCTTTGATGGTGTCAACCTAGCTACAGTGTCGGTGGCAGACTTGAAGGCGGTGCAAAACATGAGAGAGGCGGCGGAGGCGGCAGAGACGGACCAATTCAATCCGGCCATCGCAGCTGCCACTGGCACGGCGAAAGTCGCGCTGCAGAATGGGAAGATTAAGAATAAGGTTCTTAAATTGACGGTGAGCCGGATTGTAGGGGGAGTTTGCTTTGCTTTGTTTTGGCTGATGGACGACGGGCTCTAGGGAGAGGTATTGGCGCTCCAGATCAAGATGGCACAGCAGGCGGCTGCGGGGTCTGACACGACGAGTACTCAGGCGAAGATTACAGCGGAGCAGTGAGTTTTTCTTCTTCTTCCTCTTTTGTCCCTGAGAGTCGAGAGTTGACTTTTGGTTCGTGACAGAACGAAACTGACGAGTAACATCGGGCTGGATGTAAAGGCCGCTGGGCAGGCATCGAAAGGCGTGGTTTAGCCAACAGTTTACACGCGTTGTTTATTATTTTTTGGTTGATACATAGTGTGGAACGACTGCTTTTGCCGGCATCCTGAGCAGTGAGATTTGGTCTTGTGAATGTAAGTGCTGCACGAGAGTGTACATCATTACGATGTGGATATAATCCCGAATATTCCCTGAAGACGAAGCTGTGGATATCCCTAAGATATGAACGTATGAGGGAAATATTTCTAAAGATTCTATATAGCACAAACCTCGTTCCATTCATCCTATGCCATGACTATCCCGCAAGATTGACAACATAACCAGAACTGAGTCCACCTTAGCCAACTCAGCCTTGATTCTCACTAAAGAATAAAAAGAAAACGCACCTGAATCTAAGGGATTGTGTATGCCCCTGGTTTACCCGTGAGGCGCTGATGGAACCATGCAAGGGATTACGTCAGCAGGTCAAGGCGTCAACTTGCAACTTGAACTTGACTTTTGTCCACTGCCTTCTCACCATTCTAGGAATCTACTTGTTCTCTATTACTTGTTCTCCAGAGTATAGGATGCCAGCACTATGAATTGGCTTATTTCAAACCTGGTCTATAATTGTGAAAAATATTCGGATCCGAATCCAGTGAGTAAATCAGCCCTAGCCTCTAGGCCTCAGATTGGGGGCCCCACTATCCAAGGAGAATTGGGCCCAAACTGTACGATTCAGTGCGCTTTTCGTGTAATATGACTAAACAGGGCTTGGTGCAACCTGGTTCTTGCTTGGGATGTCGACCCTCACTAGTCTATGCCAGAAACAATGACATGATACAAACCGTCTCTCCTGGCGTTTCAGCGAGCTGGGGGCTGTGGCGTGCGCGTAATAATGATTCTGATGCAAACATATGGCGCTGAGTTCTACGTCACAATACTTGTTCCGTGATGTCCCCCAAGTTTCACCGGGTGGCCACTTTGACTGCGACGAGCATCTGGAAGGATGTTTCTTAAACTGCTAATGATCGGGAGAAAATACTCGACGCCGATGGTTCTATGTTCTAAGAAGAGAACAGGAGTAGGTGCCACGAGGTCCAACTGGCATACTGACTCGCGCTTCGAAGGTTCATAGCCTAGGCCCATCAATGTCCTCCCGGACATTCAGCACGCCGGAGATACGTTCCTGGGAGTTTGCACCCTGGGGTCCGCTCAACCTGGTATACAACTCGTCTCGCAAGGCTATGCCAAGAAAATCGGGCCCCTAGTTGATCACGGAAACAACGCGGGGTATTTTGGGGAAAGTCCAGCTTGGCACCGAGAACTTTCAGAAGGGCCGACGCTCTCAGTGCTCTATAGGTGTACAGATCTCGAGAACCACGGCGCCGTGTGTGCCCTGAGCCCATTTACGCTCAAGTGCCTGAAAAACGTGAACTCGGCCAAATATGAACATCTATCGAGATGCCCCTTTGCTTGGACCGCGGTGCACCCGCAATGCGACCTCCTGCATCTATGTGGCAGTCCCTTGAGTCATGTGTATTTGATGGCCAACGTCTGTCTGCAACGGATATACGTCATGTGTGCCAGTCTTGAAACATATTGACCACCCTTCCTTGGGTATTATTTGTGAGTTTCTGAAGCATACGGATAGTAGTAACTAATGTCTTGCTTGGTAGTCAACAGAAGTCGCGGGACGGAACTTCACCACTGTCCGGATATCATTCCCTGGACATCTGTGCGTATTCGTACAGTTTGTCATGCCTTACATGAGATTGTGCAATTCTTGTTAAATATCGGCCCCGATAAGCGCAGAACGCTAATAGAACAGCACATGCATAACTCTAGGCCGAAACTTTACATTGCTTGACGGAAAATCCCCAAGTGCCTTCGAGCTCGCGCCCAAATATATCAAGGCACATTCAGAAGGCTCAACCTCTGACGAGGTTGTTATTCAAATGGCATTGTTTTCAGAAGGCACGCGTAAGCTCGTGCGAAGGGGTCCTACAAATAAGGGAAACCTTCGATACTCCTGTTATCGTGCTCGATAGGTTTAAAATCGACTTGACCGGAAAGGATGCCATCTTTATAATCTGATTTCTCTCCCACATCCAAAGCATGAGAGTGTTTCGCCTATGGATGGTATGTATCCACATCTCTTCACTGAATAGAAAGCCATATACATAACATGTCTTGATGCTTTAAACTTCTGTCTAGACCAACCGGCACCCACCGCTGGACTAACCTCGGTATAAAGCTTGTCACCAAGCGTAC
The DNA here is from genome assembly GCA_900068955.1 of Clitocybe nebularis. Classification (NCBI taxonomy): domain Eukaryota; kingdom Fungi; phylum Basidiomycota; class Agaricomycetes; order Agaricales; family Clitocybaceae; genus Clitocybe; species Clitocybe nebularis. The sequence continues at coordinate 14,976 of CEMJ01394346.1, read as the reverse complement.
ACATGAAACCCCACCCCCCCTAGGCCTTAGTCTCACATGAGTGTGTAAGTCGTGCGACATGTTGCACTAAATTTAATTCCCTAACGTTATAAAGAAGCTTGGAGCGCATTCGCGTAATACTTTATCACCGTTCCAGCTCCAGCCTTCTATCATGTCGCGGATCGACGTATCTAGGAGTTCAAGCAGGATCCAGTTTCCAATTTTATCCTCTCATGCCAATATTCTAGCTGGTACTCACGGACTTTCTTCGTGTAAAGTACACTCGGTGGTTGCGGGCGATGGAACACGATTGCAGATCAGCCTTGTTCGGTGCTTCCCATTGAAATATACAGCTTGGCGCCTCATGATGGTCTGCCACCAAGGGTCATGAATTCTCATACGATGGAGGAACCTCGCTCTCATGGTGCCGGCAATCAAGTGCAAAAGGAGCGTGCTATCCAATATGCAACTCGTACAAGATACAACCACGATATTTTCCATGTGGTAATTGCTCTCTCCGTCCGATACAACGCCGTTGAACTTCCTGACCACGTCTAGTAGCATGCGTACTGCACGATATCAAAGCGAGGCAGGGACCAGCTCGAAGAGATCGACCAAGTTCCCGTCACTATTCAGTGCGGCCTGGATGAACGCAACATCCCGCAAGGCGCCTAAAGGATCCCCTAACTCCGATCCATCATTCTTCCCCGAGATCACATTGAAGAAGCTCCCTAATTCAGACCGTACTCCGGTCATTGATTCTTCGATTATCTCTTCTTTTTCCTCATCGGGCTTCCCTTCCACTTTTACAACGGATTTTATCGTTACACGGAGGACGGGGGCGTTAGCTCCAGCAACGTTGATTTGGTTTACGGACAGGTACCCGTCTGTGCCAGTGATGACAAAACCCTCGTGTGCTGGGCGGGACTTTGTTGGGGAAGCAAATGTCATTTCTACTATTCCGTGAAAGTGGGATCCAGCCCGAGCGACAGCATTGATGGTGTCATGAGGCTTCAAGTAATCTTTATTGAGGGAAGCGAATCCGGATAGATGAGTTAGCGGGTGTGGCAGCATCGCCCGGAGCGCTGCGACGGTGTGCTGAACGGGGAAGATTGAATGAATGCTCGTTACTCCGGGAAAGAAACACTTACTACGCCACCGTCAAGCTTCGAAAACAAAAGTGTCAAACGTCACTGGTAAAATCCCGGATTTTCAGCACTCACCAAAAACCCTCCTTGGTACTATTTCTGGTATTAAGCATTCATCGCGGAGAGAGAATCGGTTAAACATACGTCAGGGATCGTGCGCCAGGGAGTTTTGTACCATTTGGATTCCTTATCAACCGAATTCAAGACAACGGCCTTGAAAAACATGACCTTGCCTATCTTCCCAGCTGCGATCGCAGCACCGGCAGCCCGGTACCCAGGCTCTGCCTCGAAATTCTCTGCCACCCTCCATACCAACCCCTTGCTCTTATATTCCGAGTTATAGGTCTTGATGAGATCTAGGCCTTGTTTGACGTCGGGAGCAACTGGCTTCTCGCTGAGGACATGTTTGCCAGCAGCTAGACACTTGATGACGATCGCTGGCTGGGCGGAAATGGGGAGAGCGATTACGACTGCGGTAATATCCGATCTTGCGAGCAGGGCGTCTAGATTACTTGATCGATCCGCATCATGATAGATGGCGGGGGGGTCGTTGTTGGGTAATGCAACTGCAGCCGCGTCAGCGACTTCGCGAGCAGTCTTCTCTGATCGAGAGTATACAGCTCTGAGGATGGGAGCCGATTGACCCAAGGCAGCAAGGGCCGGTAGATGGGCTGTAGAAGTATAAGATGGTGGTGAATAGTCGGAAGTAAAGTCAAAAGTACGAACCTTCCTTAGCGAAGATTCCACCACCGAGGATAGCAATACCGTTAGCTGACATGGCTAAATTGCAAACTTCAAAGTTAGCTCGAGGACTTGAATCACAGCAATCACAAACTTACTTATTACTTATGGAGTTAAAAATAAGTATCCAAGCCTTGGGAGGCTGGCGACGGATCCGGGCACTAAGGCCGTCACGTGCTCTCCGACAATATTCCGGTCAGCCATGTTGCGGTAACTGTAGCCACCGCCATCTTCTTTTCCACAAATCCAGCCGTAATTCGGGCACGTTTCGTCTTTTTTCGTGGCCACGGCGTTTCTCTGGTACCTATATTTGGCACTTCCAAGTCACAACTCATCACGCCTGTCCAATCTCCCATCGTTGGCCTTTCCTTCAACCGCCGGACATTTCTCGGGAATGGCTGAATTGAAATTCCCCAGGAACTCTGTGATATCGGCGGATTGTCCTTGGTTTAAGAGCGCAAACCAAAGTTGACATGTTTCCTGTTAACTCTCGCGCCAATAGACCTAATGGCAGCCCCTTTGACAACAAAGCTGCCTAAAGATTTTCTCTGGGGTTTCGCCACTGGTGAGTAAATTTCTCCGAAGCTGGCTTGACAGCAGGTGGAAGCCCTCGTGCCTGCCGTTCCAGTGTCCAGACGCGTTGTGAAACGCTAATCCTTTTTTGTTCCCTCCAGCGAGCTTCCAAATCGAGGGTTCGGCCGCGGTCGGCGGGCGGGGAAAGTCGATTTGGGACGACTTTGCCAAACAACCGGGGAAGACATTGGATGGGCGGAATGGAGACGTTGCCACAGACTCGTATAGGCTGTGGAAGGAGGACCTAGAGCTGCTTGCGAAATATGGTATCAAGTCATATCGGTTCTCAATTTCCTGGTCACGCGTTATACCTCTGGGAGGCCGCGACGACCCCATTAACCCACAGGGCGTCCAGTTCTACTCGAATCTCATAGACGGGCTCCTCGCTCATGGAATCACACCTTTCGTCGTATGTTTCACTTCAATTTTTTATTATCTCCATTTAATTGTCGTATTGTCTCTTCGCAGACATTATATCATTGGGACTTACCCCAAGCACTCCACGACCGGTACGGCGGATGGCTGAACAAGGAGGAAGTTGTGAAAGACTACACACGCTATGCCCGGGTAAACTATAATCTGCTTTTCTTCGCCTGGCCTATTTAATGACCACCTCGTGTCGTCACTAGGTATGCTTTGAGGCCTTTGGGGACCGCGTGAAACATTGGCACGTTCACACCATATCTTCATTCTGTTTACACGCTAATCACGCAACTACAGGCTCACCATCAATGAACCGTGGTGCGTAGCTATCCTGGGCTATGGGCGTGGAGTTTTTGCCCCGGGAAGATCAAGCGATCGAGAACGCTCGCCTGAGGGTGATTCTTCCACAGAGCCATGGATGTACGTACCTTCTTATCCATCAGACATCATTGTTCCGCTCTTGGCGTATCAATTCTGGCTCTCCTCGCCAGCATTGTGTTTACTTATAAACAACGCCTTTCCTTCTCAGAGTAGGCCACAATTTGATTGTGTCACACGCGAAGGCCGTCAAGCTCTACCGCGATGAATTCAAAGCAAGACAAGGTGGCCAGATTGGGATCACTCTGAACGGCGACTGGCAAATGCCCTATGACGACAACCCAGAAAGTGAGAGGGCCGATGATCGTGTTTCTGTCGAGATACTAACCTTAATCCGGCTTCTTCTTCAAGATGTTGAAGCGGCACAACACGCCCTTGATTTTGCTATCGGTAAGTGCGTTCTAACAGCTACGGCCAAAGTCTGCTGACCAGCGATCTCCCTCTTTTCTTTCCGATGATTTTGCTTTTTTTCTATTTTAGGGTGGTATGCGGTATGTGGGGTCTCACCTACGGTAGCCAACGGCTTGCTGATGCTGTGCTCTTAGGACCCAGTGTATCTTGGACACTACCCCCCTTACATGCGGGAGGTGCTGCAGGATCGGCTACCAAACTTTACAGCGGAGGAACTGGCCATCATCAAAGGCTCCTCTGATTTCTATGGCATGAACACCTATACGACGAACCTCGCGAGTATGTTTGTTTTTTAATGTCGGAGAATCTGTGGGCGATTTGTTGATGCCATTTGGCGCCCTGCAGGAGCTGGCGGCGATGATGAGTTCCAAGGCCTGGTTGATTATACTTTCACTCGGCCTGATGGTACCGACTTGGGCACCCAAGGCAAGTGGCGTTAAATCCGTGTGTCACGGGCTTGTTTTGGCTTACCAAGGGGGTTTGGCAGCTCATTGCGCTTGGTTGCAGGATTGTAAGAGGGTCTCAAATGATGTTTGTATCCGGGAAACAACTGACGGTTACGTTAACTAGACCCTCAAGGATTCCGCCACGTATGTCACGTTTTCACGATTCTTTGCTTCCTGTCCTTACACGTGTCTTCAGCTGTTGAATTATCTGTGGAAGGTTGGTTGTTTTGTCGGTGATAAGTCTGCTGATTCTGATGTCAAAGTTTCTTTCAGAAATACAAGACGCCCATCTTGTATGTTTGTTCCTCAGGGGCGGGTGGTGTGACGGCTTAACCAATGTATTTTTAGCGTTACAGAAAACGGATTTGCGGTGAAAGGCGAGAATGATATGCCTCTGGACCAGGCGCTGATAGATACGGACCGGGTCAATTACTTCCGTGGAACAACGTCTGCATTACTAGCTGCAGTGAACGAGGATGGCGTCGATGTGAGAGCCTACTTTCCCTGGAGTGAGTTTTCTCAGCTTGTATACTCTGTTCTGGACTGAAGTCTCGTGTCCTCTTAGGTTTCTTGGATAACTTTGAATGGTAACGTGTTTTTTTCTTCCGGCACAATTCTGCATGCCCCCGGTTTTAATCTAACCAAGTAACTTTCTTCGGTAGGGCGGACGGCTACTCGACAAGGTTCGGGGTCACCTACGTGGATTACGAAACTCAGAAGCGATACCCGAAGGAGTCCGCTAAATTCCTCATCGAGGTACTATACCCCCCTTTGGTCTGTTTGTGATTCCACCGAGATTGACCCAGAAACCACCTATCCCCTAGTGGTTTAAACAGAACCATGAAGCACCCGGCCCCCAGACGCGCGAGGTACCGGTAAAAAAGGCACTGGCGGACCGCACGAATTCGACGCTGAGCAGCGAAAGCTCCACGGGCAAGGGAAGCGTCAATGGGCCCGTGGTCCAAACATTGAGCGCGGGATCGAAGCCATCAAAGAAACGTGGGTTCAGGGCGTGTGTTTCACGATATATGACGGCAATTTTGGCCCTCGTGAAGTGAGAAGAGAAAAAGGAGAAAACAGTTGAAATTTTCTGAACACTGACGTCGATATAACCCATATATACTTTAATCCCATTGACGCACGTACGACCTCTAGGCGCCCTTCATACCAGTTTATTTTTGTCGCCTACATATATGACAGTCCCTTTTGATTTTGTTGCACTCTTTCCCTTCTCCCAACAAGCTTTATGATTGTGTTTTCACTTTGTAATTCATTGTATATTTCAGACGGGTATAGAACCTTGTTGTACTAGATCGTCACCTGAAGCCGGCGAGAGTCGGAGCACCTGCTACGGATGCCTTTTATGTCTCATTCTCACGGCCGTCTTGCTCTCCACCAGATCCTTTCTTTTAACCACATGCCATTAGAGCTCGTTTTTTACAATGAATGCATGATGTGTGTGTTTTGGGTGTGTGTGGCATAATGGGTATAGTCCGAAAACCTCTGCATTGCTCTGGCACACGGCTCTGACCGGCGACTCACGAGGACGGACGACGATGGGCGAATAGCAATCTTTCGGGTGAAGAAGGAGGCCCGTGTTCCTCCGGGATTTCTTTCTTTTTACTTGTTCTGGTGTTCTACCCCTTGCGAGGTCGCGAGACACGAATGGGACCCAATGGATGGAATCGTGTCGATAATTTTTTGCATGGTTGCATGGAATGAAGACCGGAGCCTCAAGTTCTAGATCAACGCGGTCCCGGGAACCGATCGGAGACCCTCGTTACGGAATGAGAGCTTACCCTTTGTTGCGAGGAGAATGGGAGAGACATGAGGTTATAACGGGTCATTCCACGTTGCACCGAGGTCACTGGCATACGTTCGGGCAAAAGCATGTTTGTTCCGTCGTTGGTTTACCAATCGGAGTTGGAGGGTTTGTTTGGATCCGCCAGGCGAGACAGGCGTAACGTTGGACAGATTATTGGCATCGCACTTCTAAATCTCATGAGACCTTTTATGTGCGGTCTCTCAGGAGCGTGTGCGACAAGGAGATGGGGATCTGGAGGGAGAGTGTCGGGCGCTGGGCGGTTAAGCCGGGGAATTTGTACGGTGCGGTGTACTTATGACCCGCAAGAGTTCACACGGATCATTCGCTGGAGAAGGGTATCATCATTGGGCCAACTTCGATGAATACCACCGTCGAGGGGATATCGGTCCGTGGATCAAGGGATCGGCCGAGTTACGCAAGAATGTATACGTATAGCAAGAAGCAATTGCTTGAGACTGGACGCTCTCCCAAGGCTAGCTAGGCTCGGCGGAGGGATACCAAGAAGACCAAGGTGGATTTTATTTTGAACACTAATGGAGGGCTTGGACGAGGGTGGTTATGAAATATATAATAACACCAAGTAACTAGTTTTGGGGTCCTGACGTCATTGTAGGGCGCTTGGCTGTGGGAAAGGGGGGTTCCCGGGGTCCCTGTGCCGAGGAAATTGGAAAAGGCGGAGGATCTGTTGTTGCCATTCTGTCCGCGACTTGCTTCACGCCTCCATGTACTAATGTCCAACTTTTCTCCTTCTTACTCAGATTCTCCTCAGCCACAGCAATTGTCTGCTGCTTCCTCAAATTCAGGCGCCACTGCTCCCTCGGCAGCTGCACAGAACGACGACCCGTCCAAGAAAAAGAAAACAACCAAGAGGAGGAAAGTCAACCATGCCTGCCTGTATTGTCGGCGGAGCCATATGACCTGCGATGAGGGCAGACCGTGCCAGCGGTGGTCCGTCTCACTTCTTCCTTCTTCTTCGGCTCTTTTCAAGTGGAGATAACACGCAGTATTAAACGGGAGATCGGTCACCTCTGCCACGACGAGCGGAGACCAAAGGTAACCGACAAACAACCGTCAAATCCAGTTGGGGGCATGGAAATGTCACGAAGCTTTGCACCTGGTGCGCCTGTTGAACTGTTCCTGATTCTGCCTCGCGTGACTGAGTCTACGCCGCTGTCCTAGTCCCACTGTATCAACCTACACTTGCTTCTCAGCCCGCAAGTTCTGCGTGGCCTATGGGTGTACAACAAGGTCAATTTCTTTACCAGCCAGAGACTCTTGGCAACGAATTTTCTGTCCTCACGTATGTCCATTCCGTTTTACGTCATATGTGATGAACCGCCTCTGAGGCACGACTTTACTCTATAAGTGACTTTTTGGAAACCCTGGATGAAGGTTCCTTCTTTACCCCCCCTGCAAGCTCTCTCACCCCCGCCCTCATGTCACCTCCATCTTACTCAAATTCCACCCTCGCCCAATCACACCAACATCAACAGCACCAGGGGCCCTCCGGCCTCGTCCAACAGCCGAATTTTGGTTCACCTGACGGCATCCACCGTTCAGCAGATAACACCAACGTCGGATCTCGTGGTTCCGCAACGGATCCACGCCGCGCCGAATCGTCCGCCCCCATCGTTTTGGCATCGGCCACAAAAACGGAGCGGTTCCTGCTGACAGCCGCCGACCAAGAGTCGGGCTCCCGCAATGAGCGGCTCAATAGAGTCATTCGCAGTAAATACGAGGCGGGGCTGTTGAAACCGTATAATTATGTTAAGGGCTATGCCCGGTTATCGCGATGGATGGATAGAAAGTACGCAAGCCAAACTGACCCCTCCATCCCCTCAAGCTTATTAACCGGTTCGCGTACTACCAAAGTGTCTCGCAAGAGTCAAAGCAGCAGATACTGCAGCCACTGTCCGTTCTTCGCCCCAAATTCAGAGTGAGAACTTGAATCTTTCATCGTGGTGCGCACGCTTGAGAAAATTTTTGGCTCATTTATCATCGTCACAGGCAGTCGCGCAATCGCTAAGAGACCTCGTATGCAACTTATCCCCATCTTCACATCCTCCGGCTAAAATGTTTATTTCGTTCAAGGATCTCGTCTTTATCGAGGAAGCCTTCGAGCGGTTGCTCCTTGATTATGACCGCGTATTCTCCGCAATGGGCGTGCCTGCTTGTCTGTGGAGACGGACGGGGGAGATATACAAGGGTAATCGGGAGTTTACCGAGCTAGTCGGCGTCGATGGATACATGATGCGTGATGTACGTTTGCCGACCCCCATCAGATCATGGGCCCCCCTTTGTTGATCCATTTCCTTTTTTAGGGCCGTCTATGTATATACGAACTAATGGCCGAAGAGTCGGCCGTGAACTACTGGGAGGTTGGTTCCCCCTAAATTTACATCGGCGGCGCTTGCCAATGATTCATTCAGCCCTAACCCATTCATTTCCTTTCCCCCCCCTCCCCTTTTTCGCTATAGAAGTACGGCCACGTCGCCTTCGATTCCAGCCAAAAGGCCGTCCTGACCTCATGCGTTCTGCGATACAAACCGCTCCTGAATTCAGGATCGAGCAGCCCTGGGTCCCTCAAATCAAAACGGCAAGACGAGCCGCCAAACGAGGAAGGCTTCATCAACTGCTGTTTCTCGTTCACCATCCGGAGAGACAAATGGGGTATTCCCACTATGATCGTTGGTAACTTTATCAAGTGTTAGAATGTGCACCGGGCTCCTGAAACCCGGAGCCCGGTCACAAGGGCGGCGGCGGTGGTTGCAGGGTTGTGTATGGGGGAAGATGATGTTGCTTTTTTTGGTTATTGTTTATTGTAGAGACGGCGACCGGAGACCCTGCTTGGATAAGGAGTTATTTATTGTGATTATTGGATGAGTTTTATATTTCCCCAGCCTGTTTCTCGAGTCATTTGATAACGGTGTGCTTTGTGTCACCCTCTATCCATACCGTGAACGTCCTCCACGTCCGTTTATGTCGGTCGGTCCCATTCATGTATGTAGCTCGCTTTTGCTAATTAATACGTATGCATCT
>CEMJ01394341.1:11862-25028 GCA_900068955.1 Clitocybe nebularis | reverse complement strand
CTTACTGCACACTGGGAAATTCTTTGAATCACATTTGATGAAGACCAGATTTTTTAAACATCAAAAGAAATTCAACCATTAAGTTTACAGCCTTCAAAGATTGATATTGATAGGGACGCATCCAATTGCGATCAGCCCATTCTGCGCTAGGCATGAGCATATTAACACGCAGGCGGAGAAAGTCCAAGACTCACGAAATTATTGTTCTGGCAGCAAACTGGCTGGGCGTGGCATGAATTTTGTCCAATCCCTAGGATATCGATGGGAGAGCAGGTAATCCCACTACGGACATTCAGTCAGCAGGCAAAATAGACTGCTACAGCTGAATAAATCATACACAAGAGCTTCAACTCCTTGAAGGACAACACCAAGAAGACCCAGCAAAATGCCAATGACAGAACCGTCAGACTATCGAGATATAACATTCAACGGACGGCGTAGACTAGTCAGGGAGGACCTACACGCTCGAGTGAGTTGCAGCATTGAAGATTTCCAGTGCCGCATTGACTCGCGGGCAGCGGGGTTGATGTTGGTCCCGGTGCTGGCTACGCATCCGACTCGGTTGGAAATGAAAAGGCCAAGCATATTCTCAGAGGTTACTCACAACAGTGACCACGACAGTAGTAGTAGAGGTGGCGGCCGCAAAGACGGTGAACGCCACTAGGACAAAAAGGCAGATAGAAGAGAGGCGAGAAATCATGCTGTGTACGTGATTTAATAATAGAGGACAGAACCTGATCTTTCGCTGTGTTACAGAACGGCCTGTTTTATACTAGTGGATTTCTTCACGCCTGATAAGTTGGCCCACCCCGGATAGTTTGGACCAGGACGGATTTCAAAGCAGGACATATTCGAGGAACGAACTGTCAATTCTGATCCTGGAGGGTAGATGGAAGTTGAAAGGGGACCCAAAAATGCCATAAGGACGCCACTGAGAATGACAAGCTGACACTCGATCCGACGGACAGACAGGCCTGGGAGGTTCTCTAGAAAAATTCTTCCATCTCTCCAGATTGACAGAAGATCCATGACATCCGCCGAACGGCGAGAAGGTTTTCTGGGAAATTTTGTCGATCTGTGTATCCCTACAAAAGCCGCATCGCGGGACGGCAATACTTGAAGGTTTCGGGATATTTCGGTCTGGGACTCAGGATTGGCTTTGCTTGTACGTGTGGGTTAGAGTTGAAGAATACAAACATATGGCACTGCCACTTCGCCGCCTCGGGCCCCGAAAGGCCCCGAACCCTCCAAGTTCAGGTTGAATTTTCAACGCATACAACCTGTAGGTATGTATCGACTATGTCACGTCCTTTCATACCTCCAGCCGCTGGTCTGGTGCTTACTTGGTACCAATTGCGGACAAAACTATGGAGTTGACCGAGTGAAGAGTCCATGAGTCTAGGAGATTTGGGTGGGTAGCAATCATGCTAAGATAATCCCCTGAACTACCCATGATCGTCACCGTAGGTGAGTCCCAGAACTGCGCTTATTACCTAGACTTACACCTCAACATCTTCAGGCACAAAGTCGTGAGTGCTTACGAAGACGGGCCGTACTCAAAGAGACCAGGACAAATTCCTCACCAAAAAAACACTTACGTCAGTGTGGAGAAATACACTAGGGGGATTAAGAAGGTTACGAGCAAAAGAAGAAGCAGGGGGGGCATAGCGGCTTTTTTCAGGATAGAACTAGCCCTACGAGGGTTCTCCGACATCCACCAGCTGCCGGTGCGCAGCGATCGGGGCCGGTTTTTTGGCATTATGTCCCCCTGAAAGGTGAACGCCCCGAATCTTTCACATCTCTGGTCATTCCTGACGTGGTGTCGTCCCACCCGGACAGATGACGAAGGTTGATCAGTAACGGGTAGTTGATATTGCTCGGGTATGGTCTGACCCGTTCTAGCCACACTTTGTTTTGCGATTTTGTCTACTTTCATTTTACGGTCTGTCACTAGAGGTTCTGGTCATCCTCGATCATATGTCAAAGAAAGGATTAACATTTTTTGGAAAAAGCTATAATGACAGGTGCTGTCCCAGGAATGTAGGCCTTGGCCCCTCAATCCTCGCAAGCTGAAGATCTTACCCGGTCCTATCCGTGATCGCACCTCATGGGCTAGGGACGGCCTCATTTTCCATCCGTGGAGCTTACGTATCTCGATTCCCAGACAGCCCGCTGCGTATCCTCAGAGGACGCGGTGTGTGGGTAACGCCCCCCAAGCTGCCCCGCCTCAACCCCGGCACCGTTACATACATTCGGCATTTCGTCGAAGACTGAGGTACAAGAAATGCAAATGCTTACCGCATATGGAGTGTTCTTCCGGTCCATTCGACTATGATGGTTGATTGACAGGCTGATTTTTGAGCCACATCCTCATGTTTTTGCGAGAAAAGGTAGAAGCCGGGGAGAAAGGGCGGCCAAATCCACAGCCTTTTTCTTCCCTGCCCTGGTAGTCGTCATCACCACTGGAGTAAATCTATAAGGTATGTCATGTCATCTCCGTCTAGTCGGATTTCTTCGGGTTTCCAGCAAGCTAGAGGCCATTTCCTTGGGAAGATGCCTTCGGATTCGAGATCAGGAAAGGCTCCGTATGGATCAGAATACATCAGAATACATCAACCACTTCTGAAATTAATGAATCTATCATGGTTTGAATTCGTGATGCCCGTTGTTGGATGCGAAATTAGTTCCCGAGCCAAGCTCCATATTTACCGTTATGGGGCCTAAACATTCTTGTTCTCGCACACGCCTCTAATCTCGAGGGAAGATTTTTTATTCCGTCTTAGTGTAAACCAAGGAGGACTTTGGACCCTCGATGTTGCCGGGACGCTATTCCTATTTAGCATATAGAAGACTCGTTCGACAGTTCGTGGTGTTGTGAGAATAAACGATAGGATATGGAGCGGGGAATTTCCTTTTGAGAAGATGGAACTATGCACATTAGCAAAAACTAGTCTACAGGTCCGTATGAGAGACGAAGTAAGTAAAGAGTCCAGTGTAGGGAGTTGCTCCCCGATGGAAACATATAATTAGCGGGGACGGGGCAGTCAAGGATCGTAGGGTGTTCTAAGAGGCTGCTCCCATGGTGGATATCCCGCGGCGGCTTGATACGCAGTGTAAGAAGAATGCGAGGAGGATGCTGTGTCTCGCTGATGCCCTTTTCCCAGAAGAGAAAGCATAGCGTCATCGGGCCCCATGTCTGCACGCTCAGTCCCCGCGTCATCGGCAAGGATGGCACCTGTCCGCCTGTCCAAACGGAAGCGAAGGCCGTCCAATTTCCGCTCGATGGTTTTCTCGTCGTCATAGGGTAAAAGTAGGTCCCCGAATCCGGAGCGAGACGTCAGGGAGGCAATCGCAGCGATACTTCCTGGTGGAGCAGCCAAAAGGAGTTTCTGTTGGTCGCGGCGATGTAAGATCTGTATTACTATTCCTATGAGGCCTGACAGAATAAGCAACACTGAAAGAAGGTGAGCAGGCATGGGGCTGTGATATCGATCGTAAGCGTGAGTGTTTGTATCTGATAGCGCTGATCCACTTCTACGCACTCTATCCAAAGAACTGGAACAAGAAATGACATTCTCGCGGGAAGTGTACTATTGCTATTGACGAAGTAGATCGATTGTGCCGTTACGGCGAGATGTTGGGTCTGCCAAAAGCGTGAGAAGAATCAAATGAAGATGAAGTAAGCGGCATACATATACACTACTGGTAATATCCAAGAATCCATTAGCAAGATCAAAGGTTGATTGGGGTCCATTCTCCTGCTGTGATGCAAATCGAAATATGGCTCCAGAAACCCCTGATCTAGTCGCGAGTGCCCGTGCGTTAATAAATGGATTTGAAACATTTGGAAATATAACGCTTTGGGAAACTAATCAATTGGATGCTTCTGTGATATGGTGTTCCTTGACTAACCCATTATAAGCTTTCCCAGAAAGATCCCCTCCAGTAACGTTATTGGTTGGCACATAGTCGCCGAGAATGTTCACGGGGTTTAGAGAGCCATCCTCAAGGTTGGCGGATGCTTCTACATTGAAGGCCTTGATCGTTGGCGCACAGAAAACTGTCTTCGCTTCCGGGGTGCCATCTGCCTTCTCGTGGAAAAACCTTCAGAAATCAGAGGAGTCCTGTCAGATTGAGAAAATCACAAGGCGAGAGTTCTGACCAAAACATTACTGGCTGTAGAGATACGTTGAAGTTTGCTACATCGTTCGGGCATGGTACATTATCAACCCCGTATTGTTGAGTAGAAACCTGTGGTTGAGGTATATAGTTCATAGGTGCTATGGATTCATTATAATTCCCAAACTAACCCGAGGATCAAAAGATACTGTATGAGCACAATCGTCAAGTGAGGTTGAGGTAAGATTGAAGGTGTTATCTTGGTTATCCAAGAGGGATTGTTGCACAGGATTATCGCAATGAACATCAGTTTGTATTCCAGTTGTGTTGACCCATATCGTTCCATTTAAGCCAGAATTAGTGGGGAACTGCGATGTCAAATCGAGTTAGGGGATCGAAGGACGTTTATCCAAATATTTTCTTACAGAAAATTCAGCTGTTGCCCACCCTTTATAAATGAATGGTGGATCAGGCAAGTCGTGAAACACTGCGGCCTCTGTAAATCCTGCAGCCGCAACGAATGCGGATAAGTCATCAACGTCTGGAGCGAGGCCAATGGTTTTTGTGCTGTTCACAGTGCTATCTACAACGTGCCTTTATCAGCCTGGGCAAAAGTTCGTAGTATGATCCTAGTTTTACATGTAACTTTGTACCCCTGGCGGATTTGGAAGATTGACCCGGCTAGGAGCGATGTAAGTGGGAATTCTTGTTCCTTGGGAAAATGGGATAGGGCCCACCTAGAGGTTGGAAGATGTAGGTCACGGTAGCCACCAAAGAAGACCAGAATATGATACGATGTTTATATTTGAGAGCACGAAAGATGGCCAGCAGCGGGCTAAACCATAATCAGAAGCTGGTACAACAAGACAGGAATGGCAATACCCAAGAGCACTCTGTTCTCGAAAAATCAGAAACTGATGCGCGAAGGATAATGATAGCAATATACATAGTCTAGAAGCAGGCCTTCTTCTGCCGTCGCGTTTCCCTTCCATAACACGATATACGGCTGGTCCAATTGTTTCAAGAAAGGCCTAATAACTCAATTGACAGAGTTTCCTACCTGATACCATCTGAACATCCAATCCAGCTCACGCAACAAAAATGCGAAAGGTGCGACGATGCTTAGTTTAAGGTCAGTCTGAAGTTTTAACGGAGAAGAGGGGTGTGATGGCGCTTACATTGTGGGGAAAAAAGACTATTACAACGTCATCAGCACGCACGCCGCATGTCAGCTGAAATTCACGCACCAGTAAAAATTGCGTTGAAACGAATTCTACGAGATTCTTAGGTGGAACACTAAAACCTGGTGAAAAGCTAAGGGGGAAAAGCGGAATCAGCAGCTCTTGACTCACCACCGCGGTCGTACGACACCTTGAGTGCAACCTCCAGTGCAACCCCGAGCCCGAATACTAGAAGTGGCGTGCCTATTATAACTGGTAGGCTCAGTATCCATGGATCCTGTTCAGAGAAACATTTGAGTCACCGCTGAACTTTGCGATCTCTGCAACAGCAAGTTTCGCTAGCCACGCACATATCGCTTTGCTCGTTTTCCGCCAGAGTCTGCAGGTGGTATCAAATGCGTCGATTCCCGGAAACGGCTTGATCTTTGGCTGTAGCGGCTCTCCGAGTCGATGTCCATTATGTGTGGCGGGAGGGCAGAGGGGGGTGGACGCTAAATAGCCTGTAGTCGGGGAGTTTAGTAAAACAGTCTGGGCTCATGGCAGTGTAACTAGCCGTGCAACCATGCATCTGTAGAAGCATGATGGGCAACTGTCAAATTTCATGCCGAAGATACCAGTGATCCCCAAAATAGCTGATTACACAATGGCGCCTTGTGGTCAGACAATGCCAAGGAGCCGCAATACCCATGATATTTGAAAAATACAGATGAAATTCACTGCGACACCAGAACTACATACAATCCCCCAGTGTACAAAAACCAAGTAAATATCGTCGTCTTAGTCCGAGTCCGACTGGCCACAATCAGAATCAGAATCGGCATCAAATATATTCCCCGGAATGGTAGAAGGTATTTGGACAATATCATTTGGGTCCCTCTCGTCGTCCGAGCCTTCAACATCCGGGTTTGCCGGCTCTGCCTTGGAAGGGCCGGTCCGAGAAGGCGATGCATTGATAGCTGCCCTCAGAGCCTTCTGTTCATCAATTGGGGGGCCTGACACCATAGACTGCCATATCTCAAGGATATATCTTCGATGAAAGAGCCGTTAATCCCCGTGACCGCTTAGCCACCAATTGTACGCCTAACGCACCTAGATTCATTCCCCGCACACCACCCATCTACCTTGTCCAACCCAAGATGCTGATATATCTTCGCGATACTTCCAGACGCAAACTCTGTTTGCATCAGCTTCACGTACAGCTTTTGTATATCGACTATATAAATAGGGGCATAATTGCGACCACCTGAGGTGCTGTGGCCCGAGCTGACCGAGTAAGACCGAGGTGGTGTCCTGCGAGAATTGTGCTGTGAAGAGGCGCTGGCACCGGAAGGCCCACGCTGAGGTGACCGCGACCGTGAGCGAGGTCGATCGCGGCGTTGGCTGTAATCATCACGAGAGGATCTTGGGTCAGCTGTAGGGCGTCGTCTCGGATCGTTGAGTCTGGAAGGACCAGGTTCAGTTTTGATCTACATACAATTTATGTCAATTCTTTCTAGCCTCAGCCTAAAATCTATGACTGACCTTTATTTTGGATTCGAATCCGAGCAGACCCTTAATACCAGACTCCCAATCCGAGCTATCCACCCCGCATTTTTTCAGTACGTTCCTTGTTATTTCCTCTCCATGCACGAGAAGAACCACGGGTCGCGAACCAGGACGTGTCTTGGTTTCGAAGAATTCTTGTAATCGTAAGAATAAGACGGAACGATCAAGTACTTCTGTAGTTCCGTGTTTGAAATCCTGAGTTGGGGTCAGTGTATACTCGATTGATACTAAACCAGTACGTCTAACTCACGTGTGGTTTTCCTTGACTCAGAAATCGGTTCTCGGCAAGTATGAAATGTTTAGAGGACCCGTCCTTCAGGGATAAGTCTGGAATCGTGGCCTCCGATAAACCGTAATCGAGAATAATGGGGTTCATTAGGCGTTCTCGACTATTTCGATGGTCGGCCAAACGAGGATTGAATACAAATGAGAAAATCTGAATTGAACTTGTCCAAGATGTGTCGTTTGCGCCATAGGTTTGAGGGTTTATCCGATTTTGGAGACTGAGGTATAACAAACTAACCCCATGACCCAGATATCAATTAGCCTTATACTTGCTATTTAAGAATCTGACCGCACCGTCCATGTTCAAACAGGCCACGCTGAATACCTTCTTCCCTGGTAGCAGAGTAGTATTGCTTATTTGCTTGACTATTATCCATCGGAACCCGACCCTTATGACTCTTCGTCTTCAACGTCCCCAGTTTCTTAACTAGTTGATCGGGAGTATGGAAATAGATTGGTGAAATTGACTCGAACTCCGTAGGCGGCAATGGGTTGGTCCGTGGAGGGGGAAAGCCCATACATTTTGCATATTCCCGGGTCTGAGAATCAGTGAGTAGCAGGTGGGATGTTCCAGATGTCTTGATTCCTGAAGGAGACTCGCTGATTAGCCACACTTCTCAAAATCTTCGTGTATCCTCGCGATTACCAAGGGCTAGCTCGACTGGACCTTTGTAGTCTTCTGTATGGGATCTGAGGGGTGATTTGTCTCCAACAATCCCCTGTGCAAGCGCCTTGTCGTCATAACGATACCTGGAGCTTAGTTAATAAAGGGTGGTTGCAAGAAATGGGAACCTATTGCTACCACTGGATGTGAGGCTGAAATCCACCAAATTGATAGTATCCCGGAGCCATGCTCTGGGCAACCTCGATTGCTTGAGGAACCGTCGAGGCTGTGATTCAAAATCCTTTTGGGCATCCAAATCTGATGGCTACCGCGTGTTCCGAGTCGGGGCTTCTGATTTCGTTTGTATATCCATCAACTTTTGTCGCGATTGGGGGCCAAGCTTGAGCACCTTGAGTGAGTGCTTGTAAAATGACAAGGTAACTACTGCACCTTTTTTATTTGGAAACCTTGATAGTAAAGCTCACAGTACTTTTTCAGAGTTCAACGATTCATGGGATAATGTACGGCATCACAACAGGACCACACATATATAAAATTTCAAATCTAACAAACACGCCAAGCCGAAACCCTTTTCCATATTACACCAAAAATTTCGGCGCCTGCCGCGGGCTGTATGATACATTATATACCGACAGTATACATCATACGACAGAGCCGTGCTACACGTTTTTATAATACCAGGCCGATCCTAATCAATACCCAGCACTACAAAACAACGCAGACATCACCTGATATGTATTGGACGAATCGAACAGTGGTGGAGTACATTTGGCGTGAGGCATCATGGTTCTCATCACTTTCCAGGTAGCGTCAGTATAACTTTCTGAAGGTTGTACAATCGATAGGATAAAGGTAAATGTACAGGCGTGTAAAGAGGTGACGATTAAGTATACGTAAATGCGTCTCGAAGAATAGCGGAGCGAAATTCAAGCATGTATAGGGATGTGTGTGTGTATCTGCATTTAGCACTTGCATTCGCCGGGCTTGCAGGCACAGCTATTCCAAAAGGTGCAGTGAGAAACGATAAAATACAAAGGGCACAGAAACATACCTTGCACCACAACTGCAGGAGCTCACGCCGCAGTTAGCTTGGGAGACGGGGGTTTGGGCAACCTGTGAATGGATGTACATGTCAGGATCTTAAACAGACCGAGTGGGTGGAGAATAACGAACAGTGAACATGGTGGATATCAGGTAGTTGTTGGTAGAAACTAGTGGTTGTGAAGGTTCTTGGGGTTTGAACTGAGGTCCTTGCTCTCGATTCCGGAGCCCATTATATAGGACTATCGGTTCTATTTTAGGTGATTACTTTGTGATGACAAAGAGAGAGTATCGAGATCATCCATAAAATCGCTCAACCTATGCATCACTGGTCCTCCAGGAAATCGCTCAATCACAGCCTAATACATCTGGGGATAAACGATGACTAACTCAGCCGTCCACAAAATCACTCAGGTGGGTTACTAGCCCTCCAGAAAACAGCTCATGCACCACCCTTGAAACCCCGCCACAAATGCATACTAGGGTCAGCTCCACGGCGTTTATTTACTCGTGCCCATCAGCCACTCAGAAGACTCGGTTTTGAAAAACGGAGGTACTCATGATCAAGCTTCAAGGTACAAGTCGATGGGATTAACTCCTTTTATACGATGACAGTGATGGATGTCGACCTCGAGGCTTCTTGTGCTGTCCTGAAACGGAGATGACGGCGATTAGGCTCACAGTCCTCATACTCTGGTACTCCCCATGACCTTGCGGCGCATCTGCTTGACCATCGGAGAGATCAAAGGACCTGACTGGAATACACGAGCCTAGCAATAAACCTCCGAGTTGCCTCCGAGTAGGTGTTGTGGTGTATTAGATATCCAGGGTAAAAAGTTGCGCGGAATTGCTCCCCCATGATATTGATCGTTTGATTATTTTCCTCTGTTTTTAATGTACAAGGGCTAGTATGTCTCACATCTTTACTTGTGTCATCTTGGATGTTGGAAGAATTGTTCGCCAGCGATATTCTTCTTCCCAATCCAGTCGGCCTACCGTGCCATCATGAACTGCTCGGATACAGATGGTCAGATCGTGGGCGCAGCAGCATACGGCCTGATAGGATGGAATGAGCCACGCGCTGCATACTGGAAAAAAAGACGTAAGACTTGGCCCTAATAGCAACCTAATAGTGTTCAAATACTTGATTACGCTGCGATGACGCTCATAAAATTAATCCCCTGTAACAATTGTGAGGTTTTACGGATGCGGGTGGATTGAAGCTGACATACATGCCCTGACGCTATTACTATGATAACAATCAAAGTTGACACTGAACATTCGCTTAAAACAACATCTTATGCTTTTGAAGGAGCTTACACTGAAGCACTAAGTGATACACAACTCCTGCTGGGGGGTATGAGTAAAATTTCTGGAGAGCGGTGCCGGGCCTATACAGACCGTCAGTATAGAACGTTCGTATCAGAAATACCTTACATAGCCTCATCCGAACTGAATACCGATATGAGTTTCCCATTTTCTAAACAGGCGAAAGAACTAACAGTGTCTCACACCCTTGTGATTGTCATAGAAAACATAACTAATTGAATTGCAGATAGTCAGTAGGCTTTGCATAGGACGGGCATCGGAGACGACTTACGGGCCTCATGAACTAGAAGAGCGCTATAACTCAGGATCGAGAAGGCATTGCGTGCAAAGAAGCATTGAGGCATATTTGAAAAAGAGGCGGCAGCAGTGGATACTAGAGATCTGTCAGTCGAAAAAGAAAACCAGACGTAATAAAGGGTTTTCACCTGTAAAGGCTTTCGTGTACAACTGATAACCAGTGGTGCCAACGACCATGCCTGTCACAGATACAACGATAAGGAGTATTCCTATGGTTCCCCCCTTCCCCCACAGTGCCCAAACACGGAGGGTTAGAATAGCTGCAGTAATCTCAGTATATTAACGATATAATACCGGACATGGTGGAATACCTTCGGCGACAAGAATACCGAAAACAGCCATCCCTGGAAGTAGGCGGGAGGTAGTTCGTTATTATGTAGTTGCGGTCAATGGAAAACCTCAAATTTAGATTATAAGAGATGTTTAGCAGCATATATATAGAAGTTGGGTAGGATGAGTACACACTAGCACGGCAACGCAGGCCGCTATATGTTGAATGGAGGTCAAAGGAAAAAAGGATTCAAGCTAGAAAATACAGACCGTTGATGTACTACCCACATATAAGAGGCGTGTAGATATTGAGGAGGTGGATGAAACCTACCATTGATATTCGTAATTCATGTAAAGTGGAGATATATTCAGGAGTTGGCTTGACATCGTGAGAGGAAGTTATTATGAGACAAGCATAGATACCTCTGAGTCTTGTACACGTCAGTCAACCAGCTGAGTGTCGCAATTGTCACAATCTTTGCACTGCCTGATAAAGGCGTAGCCAGTGATGGACGGGAAAGCCTTCCATTTCTATCGCTGGTTGCTGTGGGTGGTTTTTAGAACACATGACGAGAGAAGTGTCTCTACACTTCTATGTATGCCAGGTAAAAGTTCAAAAAACCAAGACGCCCGCATTTCTGCATAGAGATATTGAGAACCTAAGGAATCCCTGAAATAGTTGTTCTCGATACTTGGAGGTTTGGATTGGTGGATTTCGTGGTGTGGGGGTGAGCGGTTGAATAAAGGTTAGCGTTCAATCAGGTTTAATCATCGATGTGGATCAGAATTTTGTTGGTTACCAAGGTGATAAATGTAACATGGAATAATAAGCACCCCGCGCGAGTTATTTGCATACAGGTAAAATCATTGCTCTAGGGTAACGAATGGGTCTGGGGTTAGATGTAATAGTTTTGTCTATTCGAGAGTATTATTGAGTGAACACAAAGCTCAGCGGTCATGAAGTTAATTGAAAGTGGGGGTTTCGATCGCCGTGAATAAATTCCTGTTGATAATGTGATGTGACGATGCAAATTTGTTGATCAGTAGTGTTGCTGGGATGGCGCCTGATGGCGCGGGACTAGAATAGAATTGATGAATAGTCTGGCATCATACCAACCCGCTGTCTAGATCTTGAAATAGGATCTCAACCATTATACCATGCACCTGGTTTGGACCTCTGTACCCTCAAACACCTCGCGTAAGACAATCTTCTGCCTCTGCCTCTATCCCTTCAAAAAGATAGGGCTTCTACGCGGCCTCCTCGGATCTGGACCCAGGAGACCTCACAGAACTTACCATGCAGCCTGCTTAGGCTGTACGCATGGGTGGGCCTAGTATTGCACGGACGTAGCGCGTCCGGCCATGGGATCCTCGCACCCCAATCGTCCAACCTGTGCTGAGGACTGCATGGTGACAGTCTATAGAATGCGTGTAGAAGTGAGATTGCGCTGAGAAGATATGGACGCGGAGGGGATGGAGGCGATCTGACGCAGGATTAACAGGGGGCGATCCAGGCCCCCAAGATCACAATTGACGTATACCGTACAAGGGAATTCAAACTTGGAAGTTGGGATCTCCGGTTATGGCCTGAACCTAGCAATACAAGCTGAGCGACGTTTGGAATGATATTCGAAGTTGAGGTTTCGAACGAACAACGATATAAAGAAGAAAGCGGAAGAAGTTCCTCGAGCATGGGTTCTTCGTTGCGCAACTGTTTGAATGAGTTATGATATATG
Organism: Clitocybe nebularis; assembly: GCA_900068955.1. Lineage (NCBI taxonomy): Eukaryota > Fungi > Basidiomycota > Agaricomycetes > Agaricales > Clitocybaceae > Clitocybe > Clitocybe nebularis. Next base: position 12,600 of record CEMJ01394341.1, on the reverse strand, counting down.
CTTTCCATATGGGCAGCAAATCAAACATGCTAGCAATTCGATATGCAAATGCACCCACAATAAAGTCAAGCCCATTATCGACCATCGCTTTCCATCCATGATCCAACAACCGAGACCACTCCTCTCGGGAACGAAGTTTAAACAATGATGATCCCCATCGAGATAAGGCCACCAAGCCCAAGTGCGATGCGCCCAAAAATGGCCTGGTCCTGCAGCCAAGTAGAACAAGAGAATAGAATTGGTGGCTCTTCTCCGAAATCAAAAATGTCTAAGTCTGGTATAAAACCTGGTCACAAAGCTGTCACCGTCACTTTCATATGCCGATGTACTAAAAGGAATCATCCCTTCCGACTGGTACCAGTGTATAACCAGACAACCATCTACAAACCTCTTCAAGCTATGAATAGCGATGAACACATCTGCCTCCATTTTACTACTGATATGCTGAATCCGGAGGTTGCTCCTCTATGATCAATGGCCTCGGTTGTCACCGGGGAGGGAACATATACGCCGAGGATTTGGTTTGCGTTTTTTAAACATTCCCTTAGTCGCACATTCTACAGCAAACCCAAAACATTGTCACAGGGGAAGCTGTATTGATATCTTGTTGGCACATCCGTGCATCCGATAGATACTACCCGGTTTGGGCATAGAATCAACACCCCTGAGATTCAACCCCTTAAGGTGTCATGACCCATGTTCCAATCCGCGTCTTGTTTCGACCTCTAAACCCCTTTC
>CEMJ01394336.1:1055-14984 GCA_900068955.1 Clitocybe nebularis | reverse complement strand
CCATTCTGTGACGCCTCAAAACACCCTGATTCACCTCTATTCAAGGGATGTGTCTCATGCTTCTTGCAGGAGGTGTTCTCTTTTTCAGTCAACAGCCATAAATCAGGCCTATCCATAAAATTGAGCAAAAACAGCCATTCTCGAGCTGTACCCGGCATTGATCATAGTTATACACACAGGGCAAACACAGCGGAGACATTACATGAAGCATTAGCATTAACTAAAATACATCCACTCAATAGGGTYACTTGCATTACACGAGGGTGTGGTTTCGTTCTAACCATCTATTTTCCTGAATATGGAGAAGAAAAAGAAAACTGTATGGAAAATGATATAAATGACGACGGCGAATATTGTCCCTGTAAAGGCGTACGTCGCCCACGGCCGAGAATGTGAAAACGTGAATATTGCCACCGCGAAGCCAAATGTGACCAGTGACCACAGTAAAAAAGTGAGTGGGATGCTCAGGAAGAAGGCCAACTGTGATTTTGTGGCGAGACTCAAATACATTGCCTAAACGCCGCAAAGAGTCAGATATTGTGCAAAACGATAAAGGAACATTGCGCACCGCGTCCCCAAGCTGTGAGTCCTTTTTCACTCGATGTCTCCATATGTGATGTAGACCAACAGCGATGCTCCCAATCGAGAAAAAGGTTGAAATGACACTGCTCGCTAGTTCTGAAGGCCCGACATCCGATAGAGCTAGAAAAGCCATGTTTGCCCTATTTGATAAATCAGAACACATATGCGAGTACGTTGATTTCATGCTGACGATAGGATAACCGTGGCCTAATGGTAGCCATATGTTAGAAATGGGTGAGCGTTTTCGCGAGGCCAGACTTACCAAAAGGTTTGACTCGGACCATTCGATAAGAAGAGAGTTCAAAAGCTCTTGCCAGCCACTGAGTGATACCATCCCGCCAGCCCATACAATATCCAATCGTGCAACATATGTCGGGTGAGCCCAGAACGAGAGCACGCCCGCTACGAGTCCGAACACCCCTGGGAGCACATCTTTCGATGATTGTACGTATTCGAGGCGATCCGTGCACGCATCGAGCATTCCGTAGCGATGTACAGAGCGACTTGAATCTTAAATGAACAGATGTCATTTGAGAGAAGAGAGGGAGGAAATAGAGACAAACACATGACACAGAGCAAACGCGCTATGAACCAGGTGTTGTATGCTATGGAGGCATTGCAGGATATGGTGTCAGTTTCGTCTGAAGAAAGTTGCAGAGTCAGCTAGCGTATGTTATTCTGCATGAAAAAGATTATTTACCTCTCATTCCTTCAAGAAGGTCTAGTAGAGTTTTGCAGTCCGCGGCGTTCCAGGGAGACGTGGCAGACTTGTAAGAAGTCAAGTGGTCTGCAGGATTCGAGGGATCAGATATGCATGAGATGCGGCAAATAACAGTGGTGTTGTGTTCAGTGAGCGGGAAATTTCTAACCTGTGCAAGCATAAGCTAGGGCTCCACGAAGTAAAGCTTTCGCGTCCGTCGGTACCGTTCTGTGACACGGGAAGTTTTCCAAGTGAGCATAGTAATTCTGGAGAAGCCATATTTCTATATCAACCGTCAGGAGTGAATCACAACAACCGAAGCAAAACTAGTGTACCGAAGCTCGAATTACTGTCGATCGGTAGCATAGAAAGATGTATGTCTTGAAGCCAGTATACTGATTGGTTGGCATGATCCACATAATAATATCCATTGGGATCTAGGGTGAGATACAGCTCCCAATCTGAGGAAGCTTCCACGTCTTTGTCGGTCGACTTGGTAGAAATAATTAAATTGTACCAATTTTCGAGCTTCATGAGGACGGATTGATCGCGAATGTTGGCTTCTGTAACGATGTTTCGTTGTGGATGACAAAAGTAGGGCTTCCCGTCTGGGTGTACGTGCTGCTCCCATAACGAAGGAAGGTCTCCCAAATTATGCATGTAACTTCAATGATTCGTTATCAGAACACATGATAGCGCACAAAATACATGTAATCGTACATATCTAGGTCCCTTTTCCGTGTGTTGCCACCCGGAAGATAATCTGGCTTAGGTCTGGCGGTATTGTTCCTGCATAATCGGTGAGATCTCAAAGAAACCAGGCACGTATCAACTAGTACATACCTATTAACGACATTATAACGGGGTGACAGAATTGGTACCGCTGGACTCAGAGGAACCGGTCGTGGTGATTCGGACGTGGGGCGAATGTCTGAAGCTAGCATTGGCAGTGAACTTGAGAGTGCCGACCAAAGGTGGATTTATATATGCTCAGAGGGAAATGCCAATCTCAACGAAGGACGCGGTACGACATAAAACGACACATCTGAGTCACTGAGTAACCCCAGTATGGCAATCAAGGCTTCAAATGGTCGGTCATCCTTTTCATCAAGCGACCTGTCATTGTCAATGCTGTGCGAGCGCTAAACCTGACCAGCCTCGTGTTCAACTAGTACCTAAACAGAAATACCGGACAGATAATGTAAGAGGGTGTTCGTGTTCCGCTGGAGCTAATGTCCACCAACCGCAAAGAGTCGAGTCCCCTCAGAGAAGGAGTAGGAGTGAATCAAAAGGGTTTGGTTGATAAGGTGAGCTCTGAGCCGATCATATTACATAGCACAACCGCAAGGGTTGAACTCAAGCTTACATATCATGTTCTCTTTTCAAATAGATTCTTGCAAGATATTCATCTCAATTTGCAGGTGACCAATGTTTTACCAACCATTGATCTTAGACCTTTAATATCCTCTATCAAAGTCTTTCGAGAATTGCTTCAGAACGCGGACGATGCAAGGGCTACCAACGTTCACATAAAATTTGAAACAACCCCTGCCGAACTGGATAATGGTGCCAATGTTTCTCCAAGTGATGTTCGTTCTCCTAACTTGGGAAGAAAAGTATGGCCCACCTTCGTTTCCTCAACTCAATCTTACTTGCATGGTATGGTTAGCTCGTTCGGTGGTCAATAAAAAATGATGGGAAGTCATTCACGCTCGAAGACTGGGAACGTTTGAAAGTAATTGGTAAACCTTTAATGGTAGTCTCATCAGCAACTAACTAACATCGACTGCCAAAGCTGCCGGAAACCCAGGTGCCAATACAGTTGGTACATTTGGTGTAGGTTGGTGGTGACTCTCTGCACACTGCTCCCCTTTCACATTCGTGTTCCAGGTTTTTATACCGTGTTCTCCGTTTGCGAGAAACCCGTGGTTCGATCTGGAAAGGCCAAGGGAGAATTTTACTGGGAGAATAACAATGTTTGGTATATCTCTGGTCCAAAACATCTATCACTTAAGAGCCCTTCTCAACAGTTGCATATATGTCGGTGGGATAATCTGGACGATGAACATCCCTGGACAACCATCGAGTTGCCATTATTAGCGGAAAGGCAAGGTCGGCTACCTGGCGAACCATTCGAGCACTTTGTCGCCAACTCGTTGCCCTTTATGAAGCACATCAAGTTGGTGTCCATTACATATGACTCTTCTCCGCTTTTATCTTTGAATAAAGATCTGGATCCTCCAAACCCCGTCCCTGTACCAGGTAGATTGGAGGATTCAAGAGATCCTGACTTTCAGACAACGTTTTTGGGACTAAACGAAGGCGGCCTGCGAATCCAGAAGAGTAAATCTTCAACTTGGATTGCTCACACCAGTTCCGAGTCCACTGTTTCACAGTCCAGGGAATTTACCACCTCGGAACAAAATGTATCGTTGTGGTCAGCCTCAGTCCGGGTAAATCCCGGAGAAACATCACGAATCGAACTGGAGAAGATAACTATGAAAGCCGTCCCAGATAGCTTTATCATGCAATTAGTTTCCGAACTGGTGAGGATTCAGTCAGCTTCATCTTTGACAGACTGCTAAATTGACATAGGATATGGATAGCGAATCTTGGGTAATGAGGACCCACGAGACTAACCATGATGATGAAGATAAAAAGGATATCACTTTGCGCCAGGGCCGCATCTACATTGTAATTGTCGTTTCAGATATTCTTACTTATTGAAGCTCATGACCAGCATCGCTCAGGGACATACTACGAGTCAAACGACAGGATTTCTTGGACATATATCCGCACATTTTATACCCACCGTAGAGAGAGAAATGCTTGATCTCGAGTGCGTTTTTCCTAAAAACTGACATTAAAAAACAATAATACGAGAAGCTGATATTTATAGGAATAAACATGTTGAAGGCTGGAACAAACAACTTCTCTACACCGCAGGTTGCCTGGCACGCACTATATACGATCGTGAAATGGAATCGACAGCATCACAGATGCGATCGTCAGCACGAGATTTCAGTTTCCTGCGTAATCGATTTATGAACCTCCTCTACTTTTTCACGTTCCAACCATCGACACCCAATCGGGCTGTCTCCATTGCAATTCAAGATGCTTTCTACGATTGCACAACAAGCGGCATCTGCCTTCTAACCCCAGACGGGGTCTTCCCAGCCAATCGTGTCCGTAGTCACAACAGCATCTGCTCCCAGTTCCTAAAAAATGTACCCATGGTTGAAGCTTCGACATATCCCATGGTCAAGGGCATGCTGGGACACCGTGCGGGTGTTATATTGAAGGATGTCGAGTTTAGCGATGTCATTGAGGAATTGAAGATACGGTTGCTCAACAAGGATGAGGTGGTAGCCTGCCTTCAATGGTTCATCATGAGAACCTCGACCCAGAGCGAACGTGAAATATTTCTAAACACCACCAAGTTTGAGCATTCCGGCAGTGTATCCCACCTTGCAGAGATGTCATCGTTTGTGGACCATAAAAAGTGTCCTTTCATGTCTACCTCTCTCCCCCTCCCTCGAACAACACTACCATTGTATATCAGCAAGCGAATATCATATTTTGATAGTCTCAGGTTGCTATTCGGAAACTCGCTATCTATTGGAGATTGGCTCGCGCATCTTTGTGACAAATTCTATGGTCGCCCTATTGTGGAAGGGGAGACCGACGTTACGTCGAAGCAACTTTTCACCGCCCTATCAAATCAATGGCCAGAATTCACGAAAGCGGACCGGCTCACCATTATACAGGCTCTATGTGGTTGCAGATGTGTCCCAACTCGACATGGGATGGAATATCCAGGCGAGGCATATCTATCTGACCATATTGCCTCGGCATTCCCTGCGCTTCCTGCTGTTGTCTTGTCGCAGTGGGGCCTGCCGCTCAAGCGTGAAGGCGCGATGAGGACGTTCGTAAGTCTTATTTTATAGCCTAGCTTCAGCCCTATCCACAATTACCTCATAGCTATTGGGTATCGGGGTAAATACCCGCGTCAAGCCAAAAGTTTTCCTATCGTAAGTCCTTTTTGTATTTCTAGACAATCTTGAACACCTATTTTCAACCGTAGGGCCACCGGCTTGGATAATCAATCCCTTGTACGATATCTGATAGAACATGGACTAACAGACTCGGAGAAAGAAGACCTTTCAAATCTGTCCTTATTTACGAAAGCAGGTAGCGACCATCCACGTTACCAAGCCAAAACGTTGTATGCCCCCATGAAAGAGTTGGGTGAACTCGGCCTACCCCTCTTGTTTTGGGGAAAATGGGACGATACATCACCGGAAGGTGAGTCATGAAGGGAATCCTCTTACACCCCATCAATACTAATCTCATTAGCTTATCTACTGTTTAACATTGGTCTTCGCAAACACCCGGATCTTGTAACGCTACTACAAGTTGTGGAGTCTTTTCCTCAGCGACTTCGTCTTGTCTGGAATATACTTCGGCGCGATTTCAGTAACCACTACGAGCCACTCTTACGTGACGAAAGCAACACGAAGTTGGTCGGAGAAATTCGTTTCATTCCGATAGAGGGAACGGATGATTTGGGCACCATTTCGGAGGTAACAAGAACAATATATAGGAGTGCGCGAATCTCATCCCTCTCACAGGTATATCTACAACCCCATTGCAAAATCTTAGGTTTCCACCAATTGCACACAGGCGACGAGTTTAAATTCGCCTCACAGCTTGGGGTAGCTGAGCACCCAACGATATCCCAATTATTGTCTCGCCTCACCTCTAGCCCTCCCACACACATAACTGCCCAGCAATGTTTCGAATATCTCCTTACCCGACTATCAGGTAACTACAACATCTGTTTGGAACCACGACAACTCACCCCCCAAAGATCCAGAGATGGATTTGAAAGCAAGCGAGCTAGTAGACCAGGCCTTTATTCCAGTCAAGTCGGGCGAGACTTGGAACACTATTACACCTGCTCAATGCTATGTTGGGACCAATCCCCCCTCTCTTTATAAACGAATGTTTTTTTTCGTCGACTTCGGCGATTGCGGGAATATATTTTTGGAGCGCTGTGGTGCAAAGAAGGTGCCTACTCTGGAGGAGATCGGAATGAAGCTTTTCCAAAACCCATCGTATTGCTACAAGGGTACTACGGAGAGCATAGACGAGTAATTCCGTTATTTCGTGATTTTTACCCAAGGTGTCGAACTAACGAACCCATGGATAGGTATCTTGAGGAATTGCGCAAACTTGCAAAGCTACCATTGGAAACTTTGAAAACGCTACCTCATGATAAGCCCGTTCTTTTAGGCTGTCGCGATTCGACAATGGATTCAGAGAAAATGATATTCACCGATAAACTATTAAAACCTAGCCAGGCATGCCTTCCTCCTGTCCCACCCCAAACACAATCACCAATTGTTTTCCAGGTGGTCATCATGGATGATGAGCTAACCTATTCTTCCGTGTTTCATGATATAAAAACTATTTATAGTGCACCCAAAGACCTGGAATCCTTCTACAGAGACATGGGCTCCCGGAACTTCAGCTTATTTCTTCACACACAGTACTATCCCGAACACGAGGTTTCCAGTCCCAAAGGTGCCTCGACGTTCCGTGATCGCGTCTTGGAACGCCTAGGACTTTATATTCCTCAAAATACGCCTAGGCGACAGCGCTTAGATGAGATGCGAGATTTATCCGTTTTCCGGGTGAAGATTTTCAAGCGTATCTATGTAAAAACCACCCTTTCATTTTCTGGGACACATACGGTTACTCGCACAAGCGCGGCAGGCTATTCCGATGTTCAACGCTCGTCTGATGCCCCACTATTCGAGTTATGGATCGCTGACTCTGGAAATATTGATTACTTTGAGTAAGAATAACTATATCCCTGCGCGTCACAAACTGAAGCTTATCTAGTGTTGCCTACTGTTTACTTAAACTCTTCTTTGCTGTGCCCAATGTTAATATGTGCTACCTTCTCATGACTCTTTTATCGGAGACGTCGGATAATCTTCGTAGGAGGGGTTACAGACGTGCGTTCCCTTATACACCATGTTAGTTTTAGTGCTAAGGTAATTTTCCAGTCGAGAAACATGAGGGCAGCAAGAAGGTATTTCCTCTAAAACAGTACAAGCCTACAACTACAATGCTAACATGAATTTAGGGTTCTGGAATAAAGACAGCGGGCCCACTGTCAGATCCCAACGCGAATTCTAAGTTGAATATGAAGAGTTCTGTATCGCTGAATGGTATTGCACGATACGTTGCAAAAGGGATGTCGCTATCTCATTTACGGGAGAACCAAGGTAGACAATGTCTGATTTATATTGGATAGTTCTGACATTGGACACGTGCAACTATTAGAACAATTGCTCAAAGACGCTGTCCAGTCTTTTGATAATGCATTGGGCACGCAACCTGTGTCTATCTCCTTAATCCCCGAAGAACATACCAACACTTCGCATTGCGAAGGAAATAATTATGTTGGAGAGCTACGTCACGTCGATCTTGGGAAAGAACTCCCGTATAACGTATGGGTTGGCAAAGGTTAAATAAACGGATCCTCACTACTCTTATGGCACAACTGAAATTTGAATGTACAGGAGTCTCAGATGACGTGTCAGGATCTAAGATAGCAGTGTTGGAGTCCTTCATAAACGATATCATCGAACCTCTCCGCAAAGTTTACAACTTCCCTGTTGGTCGGGTTCGAATTTTCTGGGATTCATCACACGACCAACTAGCAGCCTTCTATCGGTCCACACTGATATACCTCAATTTATCCCATTATGAGGACGAATACTACAGAAGCATGAAACCTTCTGGTGACCAATTAATCGCATGGTACCACATCTTGTCCCACGAAATGGCGGTATGTATCAACCCACTCGCCAGCCCACTAACAGCCACTTGACCATTTGTCCTATTCAGCATCAGTATTTCCCCAGTCATGACGCTGGCTTCGAAGCTTTCTGTTCGCTCCTGCGCCAACGATATCTTGTGGTACTATTCACACTCCCGGAGTTGGATCAGAGGGTCAAGAAACAAAAACGTACAACTAGTAAAGGTTTCTTCGGTAGTTTGACGTCACCTGAACGCTGGAGGTTGCCCTTGAAGACTCCAGATGATGTAGTAGGGTAAGTAACAACAATTGTCCACCCGCATCTTTGGACGGGCCAAGGACGGGCGGTGGCAGAAGTTCAAATTCAGGAACAACTATTTAGAACACTATTACATAATGTAGCATACAACCTGTGCCATACAACTCGAACGTTCAACGGGCCCTTAGCAAGTTGCACTGCACCAGCGCAGCACTTGTATCCCGAAGCACCATCAACGATGTTCCGCGCTGCATTTTTTCAACCTTTCTAAACTCTTTGCTTCCCCTAAAACCTCCAATTAATAAGGATAGAACTCAGTGCTCGTCTGACTTGCGTCTGGCATCTTGACAATTCTAAACGGTTACCCGGAAGAGCATATAGGTGGGGGAACATTCACTTATCTTACAACGTTTACTTTATTATCTTGAAATTCTGTAGAAGGTAAAGGGCCCTCCCCCCAATGGGGCCCAGCAGCAGGGATAACTCCAGTTTGCCCCCCAAACCGAAGCCAGGGGAAGGTAATGTAAGGCGAGCTGGGCAGACAACTACGATGAGCGCCAACCAACACGGCCCAACGAGTATACCCAGTATAATTGTTACACCCGCGGAAGAGGATCAGAATTATACAATCCTGGACGAGCCTGACCATGGTTTACTCTCACCTCGCCTTGATCCACCCGTCCTATCCGAATCATACCCTTCTGACGATGATTCAGACCCACCCGATTCGCCCGTCCTATCCGAATCAGACGATTCTAGCGACAATGAGCCGGATCTGGAATTTCCTGAAGTATAATGAGTACCCCCACTGTTTGCATTCTCGATTTAACTCAAACTATGTATAGGATGTTGATGATGATGATGATCATCTCGCCCGGGTCCCAAGTGAACGTATCATACAAGCTCCGCCTGAGCCCTTTAACGTTGAAGAAGATGGTCACGAAGCAATGCTCGAAGTACAGTTACCACGTCTTATTTGTTCCATATGATATATAACAGATTGACTAGGAAGGTGGATGCATGCCAAAGAACAAGCTTTACACACCCGGTCCTGACTCGACTCCCCAATTGCCCTACGAGTACCTAAACCAAAAGGGATCCGAAGAATCACGTCACAACATCACCGCGCCTCAGCAGACTGGTATGCTGCCGGAAAAGGCCACATCTGCAGAAGCCCCTAGTATCCCTGCAGTAAGTTCAGACGAAGGCTTATTTCGTATACGCTCGAATTGATTCCTCGAGTTTAGAAGGCCTGGAGACAACATGGTATTCCTCCCAAGCTCCCTTCAAACCCGCACGCGCCCCAGAGGTCTAAACCGGCCTCCCTCAACCAATCTTCATCAAAAGGCTTCCAATGTTGTAGTATCCAGTAAGATTATCTTCGCAGCAAGTACGTGTTAACGTATGTACGCTGTTACGATTGCTAAACGTACACGTTCTTACTAAATCAGCGTATTTGAGTAGATATATCGATGTCAGTTGCAGAAAACGAGAAACTGCTCCGAAACTTGCAACTGCTTACCGTTCCCAATGGAGTATTCGGCAACGCCATATATACATCATCGGACATACTGTTTTCCCATCTTCAGGTAGACAGATGGATGAGCTGTAACTGCCATCCCTCCTTGCCTGCTTCTTGGTATATATATATATACCATATGAGTATGTATAAAAACATAGCTCAACACCCAGTCTATGGTCTATAGTTCCCTTCACTCGTGCACTCCAAACGATACTGGCGCTACCGATTGTTCAATATTTGTGTGTTGTATACTTTTATAATAAAAAATGTTTCGCAAGTCCTTGCACCTCAAGCTTTGAATGTCCCTACGGTGTGACGGGGTCCAGAGTATATATTTTCAAACTCGGGAAAAACGTCTACTACAGAACACCATGATGTATACGATAACAACCTTTAGACATACGGGGGACCGTGATGGGATTTACCTTGAGAACAGGCGGTTTTTGGGCGATTTCGCTCTTATCCATACCATCCTGTGTGCAGTGGGCCCTCAAGTTGGCTAATGAACATTGAATGATCCAGGTACAGCAACGCTAGTATTTCTGCTTTGGAGTCCTGCTTATCAACTGTTTACCCTACTATGCAACAAGCTCCCATCTTTCGCCAGCACTGGCGGCGGCCATTCGAGTACCAAGAATGGAATGATCATTATCACCATAATCAATCTGGAAGTAATGGTTTTGGAAGTCAGAAAACATGAAAAAGGATCTTCCCACTGGGCGAACGGTAAGATTGCCCCAGGAAGCATTTTGAAATCTTTGATCTTCAATGACATTCCTAGCGGATCTTAACACTTCCTTTGGGGCGTCTTCACTGCCATCGCCAGTATATCCGCCGCCTGGGCCACTATGACGCTCGGACACTCCGACGGATTCTCCTGAAATTAGGCTGATAAGGATGCCGTCGGTACCAATCATTATCGTGCCAGCAGGGCTGGGCCTCCTGGAATTGTGAATAGTAATCACAAACTTGGTGCGAAGGTCACGAGAGGCAACGATACGATTCACGGATGTTTTGTAATACCAGAACGTATCGGGTTGTACAACAGAGCGGATGAAGAAGCTGAGAGTTGGGACAACATCAACTAATTGAGTGGCTGGGCAGGTGGCCACAGACTTACCCTTTTCCACTTTGATGATCGGTGAAATCACGTCCAAGGGTGGGTGCGATGTTAATGACGCGATGGTCTCTGTCGTTGAGTAAGGTGAAGAACACCCTGCCCATAAAGCTCCTGGCGCATTTCTCATCGTAGATGGTTTCATTGATATGGCCGTTGGCTTGAGGGTTGTGGGTGTAGAATTGAGGCGAGATGCGCTGGACCTGAGCAAACCGAGCATAACCATCCGCGACGGATTCGGCGACGACACGCCACCAGCTGTCGGCGACATCACGATTAGCGAATACGATCAAATAACGCGCGGTGGTGTCATTTTCTATCTACATCATAAGCTCAATATCATGGTCAGCGCGATGGTGCCATAGCCTCATACGTTTTTCGCATATGCATAGAAAAGCCCTGAACTACTCATAGTGTGTTCAGAGTGCGGCCCTAAATGTTTATTAATTTCAGAAAAGTACCATCACGTAAAGTATAGGACTCACAAGATTTCGAGTTTGTATACTGATAAGGGCCTTGGATAGAGTGTACGAATGCCTAGTCAGAGACCCGAGAGTTGGGGCACCGGCCGATTGGCCGTGGGTGCTCCCTTTTATGCAACCCCTCGTCGATTAAAAGGGAAAAAATTAGATCTCGCATGCTCGGGTTTATATCGAGGGCCGACGAGAGTTTGAATTCTTGTCATTCATCCCCTCGCCACTTCCCTATCGATATAGAACATATGACCAGACACGTTCCTGGCAAGTTCCTAGTCACAGTTACTAGGACACACGGGTTGTAAGACGCCAAGGATTCTGGTGCCTCGTGTTCAGCCTCGACTGTTAAGAACAGCTTAGTTGCTGTAGATAAATAAGCCTTGAAAACATACCGACACCTAGAATGGCGAATGTAATCGATGGTAATCAGGGTAATTATTATTCAAAGCCTCAGGCTCTGATCTAGACAAAGCCCTATTTCACTCGGGCTTCCATGCAATGTTAGTGTGCGATGGTACCTGCGATACGGATGTAGCCACCTCGCTTGTCGCCTTCGGGTTATTTTGATCTCTAAGAATAGAGATTGTATGATAACCCCCAAGTCCGCGATCGTCAGCCGATTGATCGACGGCGAAAAATAGCCTCTTGCAAAAAGGCGTGGAATGTCATGGGTTGTGTGCGGACGTTGTACTGTGTGCCTGCATAACTTTTCGGTTGGATTTTTATGAGTAGGACCATTCCTGGAATGATGCATGGATTATATGCTTGAGTCGGGGCTTGGCGTGCAGATGCGCAGTCACAATAATGGGAGCTGTCAATTAGGCATCGCTGTGAGTTATTGGTTGTACTCAAGTTGTGCTCACGAATTCTCGTAGTACCAAAGATGGGAGTGAATTACGTTACATAAGCGACTCAGCGTCACATCACACCCTTCGTACTCTCGCTACATCCACAGTTTCATATAAATGCGCTTTCTCTGACTAGATATACTCTCAAATTATCGTCACGAAGACACACGCGAAAGGCTATGAGATTGACAGACAGATGATCACCGACATGCTCCAAGCGACAGACGTTACATAGAGACCCTAATGCCGATGCTGGCATCCGTGTTATTGTGGGCAAACTGAATCGTTCCGCTTATAGGAGGATCGAAACTGGATACGAGGCCAATGGGGGACGCCATCCGGCTTCCATCATCGCAACGGAGCACGGCGATGACGAGCCCATCAGAGTCGCCCTTCCTCATGTGCTCAGGGGGCCGGACGTTTGGGAGCTCCGTTGAGGTGAGTGTGAATGTCAATTTGTCTGCAATAGGTATAGATGCGAGGATACAGAACATCCATCTATCTACGATATTTATTATATGATTGAGGAAAAGATATTGGACACGGAGAAACACTAAATACTTTCATGGATTTGGCCATGTGGCCCATGTCGTAGAGGCTCTTCTAGCACATCAAGGGAAGTGGCACTCCAAGGTGGTGAGTCCCCCTATCATATAGCATTCACTTGCCGACTCTACTAATCCTGCCCTACCCAGGATTGTAAAGTCTCGAGTGCGCGTGATGCGTTGTGCTGGAGGGGTCTGGCACCTGCGGGGGGGAATGCGGCGCGTCGTGGAATTTTGCAGCCCCTCAGTGAGAATCGTTCTCGGTTTTCGAAATCGATACACATGGACAAATGAGCCTTGAACGATCCTATTCCTACAACAACGCTAGTATTTATGCTTTGGAGTCCTGCTTATCAACTATTTACCCTACACAACAAGCTCCCATCTTTTGCCAGCACCGGCAGCGGCCTTTCGGGTGCCAAGAATAGCGTGATCTTTATCATCATAATCAATCAGGAAGTAGTGGTTTTGGAAGTCAGAAAATATGAAAGAGGATCCCCCCGCCGGGCGGACGGTAAGATGCATTTTGAATTCTTGTATTCTGAGTGACACTGCTACTGTCCTTGCCCCCTATGTTTGGTGCACTGTCAGCCGCTCCACTTGTGGCATCCTCACTGCTCTCATTAGTATCTCCGCCACATGGGAGACCCCCACAATTACAATCGGACACTCTGACGGATTCTCCTGAGACAAGACTGATAAGGATACTGTCGGTACTAATCATGATCGTGCCAGCAGGGTAAGGCCTCTCTGGATTATGGATAGTGATCACAAACTTGGTGCGAAGGTCACGAGAGGCAACGACACGGCCCACAGATTTTTTGTAGTACCAGAATACGTTGCGTTGTACAGAAGAGCAGATGAAGAAGCTGAGAGTTGGGGCAATATCAGCTAATTGACTAGCCGATGGGTGACCACAGACTCACCCTTTTCCACTCTCATGATCGGTGAGATCATATTTAAGGGTGGGTGCAATGCTAAAGACACGACCATCCCTGTTGTTGAGCAAGGTAAAAACAATCTTGTCCAGAAAGCTCTTAGCAACTTT